>KI423696.1:0-14050 GCA_000473375.1 Anopheles culicifacies | reverse complement strand
TTTTTGGTTTCACTTCTGTAGGGCAACCCAGTAAGTTGGGTTTGGAGCATTCATAAAATTCGTTCCCGGCAGTCATTTTGGCTCCACTTGATCCATTGGACCCCCGGCCATAGGTGTAGTACACCAGGGTAGCCAGCAAACAAGCTGGGCCGGGGGTTTTTGTGAATGAGTTTTGAAATGTAAATAATGCACGCAGTACGGTGTTGCAGTCATACGAGGTGCAACGCTACTAGCGTGGGATTAAAAATGCATATTCTTTACTTGGGTTTGTTCATGTGCAATGATAGTGTCTATGCGATGGGTAGTATACAACAAAATGAATACCGTAGATTTATGTTGCTCATATTGGGTCCCATCCCATCCCTAATGCACCAGGGAAAACGGTACAACATTTGACACCTGCCGGCTTGCCTGATTCAGGAATTTTCCTCCCATCCACCCCACAAGATGGGGGAGAAAAGTTACTTGGATTGATTAATTTCATGAAATAAAGCTTCTGTCATACGGTGAGGGATTTGTCGGGATGAAAAATGAAACGTTTTATACCGTGCGACAGTGACACTGTGCGAATGTGACAAGATATTTGCAATTTGAATAGAATATAGAAACCTTTCAACAAGTTCAAACAAACCAAGCAATTCTTATTTGGTGGACAAAAATTTTGCTAAAACCTAAAACCCGCAACAGCTTGGTGAATGCGTTGTCTTTCGCGCTAATTAGTTGGCTAATTTTGCGCTAATTGAATTCTTCCTTCCGTCCGTCAAACCGGCCAAACAACATCCGTCGTGGTGGATCGTAAAATGCATAACTTTGCCGATCTAATGGGGCCGAATGGAAGTCACCCGAGTGGCATCACGACGGGCCATTGTGACCATTCGCGCTCTGGTCAACCGCAGCCGGTGGTGTTAACGTCGGCAGCAACGAATGCATCCGCGTGCGGGGTCTCAATGCGCCTGAATTGCTGCAACGGAGCATAATCAGCGCAACATCTCGCTCACTCTTTGGGTTGTTTAACGCTCGCCACAAACATACCCGATAGGCTCTTGGTGTCCGGTGCCAATGCGAGGGGTACCTCTCCTTCCCAAATCATCACCGTCCACCACATTATACAAGACTATAAACAATCCACCAAACAGAAAAGAGAGCATAATTTGGTGCGACATAAATAAAATGTTGCACACCGTTTACCACTGTGTGACGAACAGTGGCCAGGCGCTCGGAAGAAACTGATGCTTAGATCTAGACGCTCCAGACACCGAGCGAGCGTTGTGGTTATGGTTTTATGCTACCCGAAGCATAAAACACACTTACACATGAAAAGCACGCTGTATCGCCAGCGCTCTAATGCTACTAGTGCTGCTGCTGCGAGCCCGCATTTTTCGATTGCATCGTGTTCATGGTTTTGGATTCATTTTTTGGACCTTCCGCCTCCCAACCACCACCATGTACCATGTGTACGGTGAAGATTTGTTAACATATGCTACCCACATTTCGACCAACCGCCAGAAGCTGGATGAGCAAGCAACATGCCGTCATTTTGCCGTATCGCACACTGGCCACTGCTACGTCAATGATCGCCATCATGCCTATGGTGGTGGTGTCTGGACGTGGGTGTACCCGGAACATACAAACACACATATGCACACAACTACCACAGTATATTGCTCATATTGCCTCCTCGTTCCTCGGGAAATCCCCAGGAATTCCTCCCCCATGTGTAGCAGCTGTATGGGCTGATTTCATCAGCCCTCCTTACTCTAGTGGCCAGATCTTCTCGTCTTTGCTACCATTTTTATGTTGAGTGGGCTTTATATTCGTACGCGTTTCGTACGAGTGTGTGTGTGTTTATATGATTTGAGTTCTTAGCAACAACCGACAAAAAAAAACTCTGCTACTCACCCGCGACCAATAACTGCTCCGGGCTCCGTGGTGTTTGGGTTTTATTTCGCTGTAGCATACCGTTTGGCCTTACACTGGCCCATTTCGTCCACCCATTTATTGGCACAGTGTCCCTCATCTGGTGTGCACATTTTTGCAGTTTGGAAGTTTCCTACCGCATCTTCCTTTGCTTCTGCTTCGTGCCTTTACCCACACGCTACCAGCTGGAAAGGAATGATAAAACGCATTCCAGTGCAATATGGTTTTTTGGCATTTACAGTCGTCTGCAGACAGAAGTGTGATATCGTATGGCTGGGGTGTATTTTTTTTTCTTTCCTCTGTTTCCTCTGAATGCGCTCGATGGAAACATTTCCAACCGGTATGATGGTTGGCTGGCATGCATATTGGGCCAGTTTTCTATCGGTGTGCTGTGGGCCATTCGTGGAGCAAATATTAGATTTTACAGATAATATAAAACCTTTTTCTGGACGCTTTTAGTAACCACTTTTTTAAGTATCGTGTAAGTTATTTCAATTTTTGTAATGATGTATCGAAATTTTTAAATCCAATTTTAACTTCATCTCATACCTACAGTAGAGCAAAATATCAGACATGAAATGTCCATTAATGTCAAAATTTGGGTATTATTACCATACTCCTTTCTTTTCATATAGCCCACTGCAATAACACAAAAATTCCCAAAAATAGCAAAAAAAAATCTTGTAATCGTATTCCGACATCGACAGGGAATATTGCGCACGTTCACCTCATCGTACACTGATGATCAACACATCCGTACAGCTAGAACTCCACGTACATGTCCCTTTTGCCCGCATCTCACAAACCACCCGCCGAAAAGGTGGAAAACACGTGAGCCTCCTCCTGTACGTATGTCCCGAGAAAATCTATGGCTGAACTGTTTTCAATTTCCAAATATGCAAATAGCGTCTGACAACATAAAAACCCAAGTCCAAGTCACACCAAAAGCAGCATCGAAACGTGTTGCAGCAGAGAGCGTAACACTGGATCGGGCCGGGGGCACAACCAGTGCCGGAGGAATCTAAAATCAATAACGTATATTTACTGTACTTCTAAAACTGTCTGAAACCCGTCCGACTTGTTCTTGCCATTTGCCATTGCTCGACGTTACGATAGACAAATACACGTGGAAAATTAAGGGACAGGAATCGATTGCAGTAAGGAAAAAAAACAACTCAGAGTGCGACAAAACTGATTGCATATCACGTGGGGCATCAGCATCTGGGTAGAGGAACGAGATGCATACGCTGGGCGGTCTTTCTTGCAGCGCGATAAACGGCACTGAAATTGGTCTGCATCGTGCACCACGGCCGCAGGAAATGAAATGGTTTGGAACGATTCCCCGTCGGTACTCCAAAACTGGGAGGACACAAAACACATATTGAACCCCAATGTAGTGAAGAAATTGCACGTGTAACTTGCTGTTTTTTATCGTCTGTCCTCTCCACAGGTACAATGTCCTTCATCGACGGAACGAAATCGAGTTGAAAATCAAATCGTCGATGTAAAAAGCATGACAACTTCTACCCAATGCACGGCACACCTTCTTGCCTTATCGGGAATGGAGTTCCTCCGGGTGTCTTGCAAAGGAACCCCGTAATCAAGCGCCCATTTAACCTCTGCGTCACTGTGCTAAATGAATAGTATCATTACACTGTAATAGCTTCATGATCCACTTACGAAGCAGCTAAAAGGTTCACTACGGTTCACACAATTACTGATTGTGAGATTGTGCTATGGAGTTTGAGCATGGGGTCGAGTCGAAATGCGTCTAATTAAATCCATCAAACTAATTGATCTGCTCTGTAAAGAGCTCCGTTGTGCCGGGTGTGATATCTTTAAGTGAAGTCTGATTGAAGTGCAACCCATAGCGAATGGTTGGGGATTTTGTTTTTTACCACCGTGCAGAATGATGGAGAAACACAAAGCAATGAAATAAATGATGCATGAAGATACTCGGGATCTTCATCAAAAGAAGTGTTGTCTGGTGTAAAGGGGAAAAAGTCACAAACAGAATTGTAGTAGAAACTATAAATTAACTAACATGACTACATCTTGGAGTGATTGCTGATGGAGATCAATAGAACTGTTGTCATCTACAAATTGTTTCTATATCAATATTTTTAAAATTGTATCGAGATAACAAAGGCTCGATCTTAGTACTACAATAAGCGTTCGCTAAACAAACAACAGTACAATTAAATCTATTGAAAACAAAAGCATTTTCAAGTATCGTTATCATAATTGATAACCACACTTCATTTCACAGTGCTTTCGTTGCAAAACAATCCAATGACCGTACATTGCTTACAACTCATTTAATAAAACCAAATTCCACACCAACTCCGCAATGGGGAAATTCGCTTCCCCCCAAAAAGGATAAAAATTAAACACTCCAAAGCTGGAAATTATCGACTGGCACCGTTTTGCGTGCTGGGCGGTACTGCAATCAAAAGATAATCTAAATTAGCCCCCAAGCTCCCCAATACCCCCACACACACACACGAGCTCACGGTAAAATCTAAACTCGTTCCAACAACGGGCCGACCGCTTTTATTTGCCAAATGACCCACAATCTCATCGTAACCATTACCCGGCGAGGGCGAAACCGAGCACGGTGTGAAAGGAATTATCAAATTTTCCTATCTCCCAGGGAAACTCGTCTCCTCTACCCATCCTGGTGGGATTTCACGTTTGTAATTGCACCGCTCGTACTACGTCAGGTTGGTCACTTTTTGGGTACTAAAGCTGGCCAACTCTCTACACACGGTGGGCGAGAATCGAGTGGGTGCTAAATATAAGGCAATGGTAATGTGTAGGAATGAAGCAAAAAAAAATGAGTATACCCTGTATAGGATGTGGAGGACGCGGTGTATATAGTGGGCAGAAATGTGAGACCTCTTCGTAATATGTCCACCGTAACCACATTCGGCTGTTGGTCGCTTTTACGTGGCAAAATCAAGACACAGGAGCACACAAAGAAGAAAAAAAATCAAAACGAACAACCGACGAGAGGATTTGTTTCCTGGGCAAATCCCTACGGTGACTACTACCCAGCGGTCCACACCGAGATCTTCCGCCCGAGTCGTCTCCGGCAGTCGGCACGAAATGGAATGTTTAATTTTCAAATTTGCTCACCTCAACCGGACGATCTGAAACCTTTTTGCACCGGTGTTTCGGGTGCCGTACGATTGCCCAAGCGAGCCCACATTTCGACACGTTGTACGTCGAGGGCTCTAAAGGGATTTTCCCCGTTGTTCGGATGTAGGCAAATGAACATCCTGAAGCGTGCAGAATGGTTGCAAAGAGGCAGGAACGGAACGGCTTCTCATTTCAGATTTTCGTTTCAACGGTCGGTTGTGGTTTGGTGCCTGAGCTGACTGCCCTGTGAGTCGCAGATAATCTGTGGGACGTTTTTGTGAAGAGCAAGCAAACGAAAGAGGAAAAATTGGTGTTGATTTCCCTAATCAAGGGACGTCAACGGGTGCTGGGAAATGAGCATTGTCCGTAAAAACCGTTGAAGTTATCCGAAGCGAGGACGTTTGGAAAAGATTTATTTTGTGCTGGAAGTATTATTGAAAACCCTTTGCGTTTCATGCTATTAGAACTTCAAGAAGTTTTTAAACACAAAACAAGCAAATAAAACACATTACACTAGCTTTTAGAAAATATTCCATGACCTAAACATCGTAAAGCACATGAAACCCTGCTGCTAGTAATAAGCTTCAAAGAGACGGTATAATAGTGAATGCTTCATAAATTAGCACAATTCTTAGTTAACGCCTTAGCTCGCCCTTAATTCTGAGCTGTGAGTTGAGGCACCACAAAACGTCACCACGCCTTCTGTTTGACGCCGTTAATTGCGCGCCTACTAATGAGCTAATTAATTCGTTTTAATTTGCCCTCACTCTTGCTAAAGCTCCCATACGACTAGCCACGAAAATTAGGCCGCTTTTCAAGTCGTTGAAAGAGAAAAAAAAAGATGGCGATTTCATAACATTCTTACCCAGGACTTGAATAGAGTTCGTCACTTTTGGGAATGACTTTAAATTTTACAAGTCCAATAGAGTTCTCGCTTTGGTGATGCTTCTGCAGGCAAATTAAATCACCCACTGGTATTACACAATCTTTTAAGAGCAATTAATCGACCCCAGGGCACCGGGGGCGGACGAGTGATTTCGCATCCGACGAAGGGAAAGCGTATCTCAGATATCCAATCCGGCTATCGAAAATCTGCCGGGCGAAACGAAACATCTGCCCTGAACGCGCGTGTACGGCAAAGTTTTGCAAAACCATGCGACTTTGTACATTCCGATTGTCTCCGGTTTCCTTCCCCCCTGGAGGCCACACTTGGCATGGGCTTACGGACTGCATCGGTCCAAAGTTTCTGGCGAATGTCCACTTGTACATTCAGAGACACTTTGGAGGTGGGACGTGGCATGAACTTAGTGCTTCAAAACTTCGTGAAGAGAGCTTGTTTTTGTTTGCTAGTCTACGAACCAACTCCAAACCCCCTCGTGTCGCACATACACACACTGATTGCGATACTACCCTTTGGCTTTTTGGTTCGTACACAAATTTCCAATTCTAATTTTCCCATCGCACTCGCTGTCTGACCTTTCGGTTGCGTTCTGTTGCCTGCCGGCGTAATGGATGCTCTCTCGCTCTATCTCTGAACTAGCTTCTGGTTGGCGTTCTCCAGAAGTTTGGAGTAACTTCTAAATAATCACCAAGTCTTCCAACAAATACACACACACTCGAACTTCCATGTACGCTACCAGCATGGTAGTATTCCTTCGTCCCGTAGGCTTCTGAAGTTCGTTTTCTCATGCATTACAATTTTCATCCACATCCTGGACACAACACTGGAAGTGCTCCAGTAATGTTTGATTGTTGCAATGTTGCAAACCGGCCGTCCGTTTGCTCGTTTGGTTTGGTAAACAAATTAATTGTGTCCTACCAAAACCATCTTCCGTTGGCAGGTACATGCTTTGGGAGGAGGAAACACTTCAGCTTCTCGGTACAGCGCTGGGAGTGGACACAACTCAACCTCAGACCAGGAGCAGCAACAGCACCAGTAGGCAGTAAACACTAAGTGATACATCACCAAATGATGCTCCCTGCAGTGTGTTCTTGTCATGGAGCGCCGTCCGTCCAAGGAAAAGGGCTACCCCCATTTTACACACACACACACACACTTGGGCATGAGAATGGTCATGCTGCAGTGGTGTCATTTGGGGTCGTAAGCTTGCAAAACCGTGCAGCCGACTCCACTTGCATAACCTCTGTTTTTGGTTTCGTGTGGAGTAATTTTGGTGACCCGGACCTGGTTGGCTGGTCGGCTGGGTTCGTTGGTTATTTTGTTTATGCAAATTAATTCCCCGTTTTCCGCAGCACGGGCGAAAGTTTTACAACCAACCCGGGTGCGAGCGAACTGCAGGGTGTTCTAAAATTATCTGTGTCGCAAAAATTTTAGTACACACTTTTTCCCCATTAACCGTGGTGTGTGACTTGGATGCAAGGACGAAGGATACGGGAAGGATGAGTGTGAGAGTTTTCCTGTTTTCCGTCGAATCTCACTGGCAGCATGGGGAAGGTTTCGAATGGAGCGTCGGCGAAATGTGACGGCAAACTGTTTATCAATTTTATTTATCACGCCATACCACCTCTTGTGCTGCGTATGGAGAACAGTTTTCTGATTATGAAGTTGCCTCTTCTTTCCTAAAGAAGTTGATAGTTTTGGTGGGAAAAGATTGGCTAAAAAGCAATAGAAAACAAAAAATGATTGTATGTTTTGATCTTAATGCGAAAGTTTCCGCATTACTTAAAAATCATGGAGGGTTCGAAAACGAAAAGAAATTAAAGACACATAAAATATGTTTCTTATTGCGAATTCTAAACAATTTCAGGAAACATTGAAAGATACATATAAGTCTTAAGGATGTCTGCGGTAAATTTCTAAATAAAACCAATCTAACGCTTGTGAAGACCTTCTTATTATTTCTTGGAAGAATTTGTAAGATTTTTCAATTATTTTGGTGTACAATTTTATTATGTTCGTGAAGTCGAAGTTAGTTAATGTTCCTCATTGAGTTATTATTAAAAAAGCTAATAACTAATCATTCACTTGTTCTCCGATCATTTACTGGAAATAAAAAAAATCATGGAATTTCCTACAAAAAGCTTTAATGTTAGTATATATTTGAACTTCTTAGTACAAATCAATCAAAATTATGCATGGTAACGTTCCAAAGTTTCATTTTTTCATCGAAATTTCGGAATTATTTTCATCGGAAATCCACGACGCATACGCGCACTTTCCAAGGATTTTCACAGCCCGGCTTATGCGATATCCTTCCCCAAACAACTCCACTTCAACATTGTAGAAAAAGCCATTTGCGACCGGATTAACGGTTCGAACTTTACAAGCCCTGTGCTGCTTTCGGCGATCACTTCCATCGACACGCCAAAAACGGAAAGCAAACTCTCGCCCAATTCCACTCGCAAGTGTAAGTCCAGGCAATATCCGCTTCATCTTATTGACGTTTCCCGTTTATCTGTCGCTTTTTCCTGCTGCCAAAATCCTAATCCTAATGGTCAAAAACAGGAAATGGTTTTGAAAAATTGGCCATCCACCATGCTCCGTCGATGTCGATGGTGGCTTTAAGTCTCGTTGCGTCTCGTGAAATCTTAAGGAGTTTAGGGAAGGTAGTAGTAGTAGTGTCAGACATTCACCCTGTGCCTTCCCTGCGCTTTCTAAATTCCAAAAATGAGTCCCTCGGAGCGTCGAACGGAGCGAAGAGCAGCAGCAGCATGATGGACGATAAATTATGCAAGCAAGCAGAATGCTCGTTATGCGAAACAAATAGCAATTGATTTGCATTTTCCCCGTTGTGTTGCAGGGGTGACACCTTCAACCGTCAACTCGTCGGCGCACCGTGAACTGCTGGCAACCTGGAATAGGAACCGGACCGGATGAAGGATGTTAGGTGGCCACTGGAAAGAGGCGTGGAAAAAATTAAACATGCATCACGCCCATAACCACCTTCAGGGAGGCATCTCTTCAAATGTATGTCGAACCGTACGACGTCACTGCAGGTAAGTACTGGGAGGGCAAAGAATGCATAAGCAGCCACCATATGTGCCATCAATCCTGTTGCATTTGTTTAAAGGAAGAAAAAGCAACTTTGCTCAAATATTCTAATTTTAAAGCACATCGAAACGTAACATCCGGTTTTTCAACACCCCAGACGAAGAGCGGGTGGGAAACGAAACATTCGATTGACATTAATGAAAAAGTGATTACCTTGAATCGTAATCGAATCGAGGCGACAAGACGGGACAGCACTTAAATTTCCATTCCACGTGATTTCCATTCAATTTGACGTTGTTTTTATTCTCACCGTTGGGTTCATAATTCAATAATAAATTCTAACATAAAGTTGTTGTTGTTAAAATGCTTTAAAATTTCTAAAAATGTGTCTAAAATTGCTTTAGGGGATTGTTGGAAATGATTTAATTTAACCCCTCATACGTTAATGTGACGGGGTTCGCGCTTGCATGATAAATGAGACACATCATAAACAGCGGGCTCAACGTCACTGATTACAGCTTGCATCGGTGGCCATGTTGTACGTCCAACGCTGGATGGAAGGATGTCCGTTGGCAGGTCAACGCATGTCGGGAAAGATGTTGCATCTTTGATAGACCGCTGTCGCGCGAATCTTTAGCCCAAAATCGTGCTGGCTACATCAAGAATGACCGTTTAGTGACAAGATGCACATGATAAATGGTTCGCCAGGCATCGCCATTGATATGCACGCCATTCCGAACAAAGCAAAGCTCATCCCCAGCACCCATATAATGAACCGAAAAAGGGCAAAGGTTCAGATCTCATTTGCGTTCTTTTTTTGCTCCTTAGTCGAACAAAAATGATGAATGATGCTGAGCTTAGACGATCGCACCAAGCGCATAATATTTTTCCGCAACATAATTCATACACCACCCCTCCGCAACGGTTGGCTCAAGTACGATTTGGTCGCTTAATTTGGTGCCCCCTCAAGTGTCTCGTACCTGGCCAGTACGATCATGGTGGTGTGCCACAAAAATAGTCTTCCGATTTACCGAACTGTTCTTATCATTAACGAACGCTCCAGCAAACCCCTCCAGGTCCCGATGGCATTGGGGATTTTTGGGGGCTAAATCCGGTCAACTGCACGCTTTGCTGGACACAAATTGAACTTATTTATTTCGAATGCACCACAGTTCCCGGGCACAACGATTTAATGCTCCAGCATGCGCTCCAACATCATCAAGCTCCCGTTCGGGCTTCGTGGCTGTAGTACATTTGCACACTCGAGCAATTCGCTGCAGCTAATTGTAGTGGGTACCGAGTTGTCCGGGACTTCGTTCCAGTTGCTCGGATCAAGATTTAATAACAAACGCTTGGCGGACTGCCAAATTGGTCCGAGCTTTCTCCCAAGTGTCATATCCGGGGGGATACCCGGTAAGTAGACCCGGCTGCAGTCTAAATATGTTTGGTAGGAAACCTTCCCAGCACCGAGAAATGCGAGGGCGAGTACGTGTCCTTTTCCCATAAGCCAATCGGTACCGTACAGTAGAACAAAAACTAAAGACTAAAGTTTTTAGGGCACCGGGAAACCGAACCTTACCTAAACCATTTTTGGCCGGGTTCGTAAATTCGGGCTCCATTTCTTTCCGGCGTGAGTGTGGGTGGCTGTTTTTTTCGTTTGCTTGCTACCGTGCTCTTACTTTCTGCTTCGTTCGGTGGTTAATTCTTGCGCTTCGTTCCCTCATTGGTGCTGGGTACGTAAGCCGGACTGCGAAATCTGCCCAGTAGAAAGCAAGCGACGAGGGTAGCGAGCGATAAGCGCACGGAGAAAGACGATTTGTGAAAAGCGGTTGGTGCTTTTCTGCTGACCAAAAAAAAAAGGGACCATCCCTATCGTAAACTGGCGCTTCCGACACCGGCAAAACGGCAGAAATTAATCGTATTTGTGTGAATGAATTGTCCATGACCAGGCAGCCGTATACTGCCGGAGAAGTGGCGGTCGGAATGAAGGAGCTTATTTTTTGCTTCATTTTGAAACCCCAACCGCCTAACAAAAAGGCTTCCGAGGGTGAGCGTGGAAATGTCGGGAAAACGACCGGTTAAAGAAAATGTCCACTGTCCGTCCACTGTCCATACTGTCGATTGTATGCTTTCCATGCGGATGGTAGAAATCGTCCTTCGGTCAGTTTAGCAATTGCTATACCGGGAAACGATAAATGAAAATTTGAATCCACCACAAAAAAAAAAAAACACATCATAACCTTAGATAAACAATAAACAAAACGCTGTACGGTTGGTCACCATTTTCGAAATGCACCGACCGAGAAAGCATAGAAGAAGGATGAAAAGGACACGTGTCGAGGTTTTTATTTTTTATTTTGCTGGGCTTTCCCTACATGAGATGTTCTTATTGCAGACCGAAAGGGGGAAAAAGCAGCAGCAGCAAGCTCTTGTGCAATCTCATACGTACATAGATGTTTGACTAACTTTTCCGCTCTTTTTGAAAATGTTTCCACACGAGGAAACATCTACATCCGAAACGGCTCACACGACTCCGGTTGTGTGCCGGAATGAAGATTTCCTGCATGTAAGGAAAATGAGAGCACAACATGATGATGATGATGATGATGTTTTGTTTATGCTTCCTATGCTATATACATCCTTCTGTGACACACGATATAAACTCCTAAGTGGACGATTTCTTTCTTTTTTCCTCTTCCTTGTAAGAAATGAGACATCCGATGTTGTTATGCTTCGGTATGCGAAGGTCTTGAAATTGGGGGTTTCTTGCCTTTTGGTGGAATGCTTCAGAACTGGAGCTTACTTGGAAGTATCGAACCGCTTGTGACAATCAAGAGGATATCATGAGGATGGTGTTACCGACCATCATAAATCACTTCGTAGCTGGTAGCCATTTTTGGGTTTATTATTCTTCCTTCGACACTCAAACGGTTCTGGGTGGATGGAAAGTTTAGCAAATAACTCTGCCGGACAAAATTAAATCCTAATCTACCTCACTAAACCGGACAAGTGTTGATGTATAAAAATCACAACCATCAAGGAAAATAAGTTAATGTAGCACATTATTTACATAAATCCTTTCATCTTTAGTTTTCATCCGAAGCAACTTTCCAACTACTAAAGCTCGCCGTAAATTTCTCGGCACAGAAAATAATTCATCCCTCTTTTGTAGTGTGCTAGGTAAGGGAGAAAGCTACCACACAGGAGCACAATACCATGACAATTTCACCTATCTTCCCGTTTGCAGCATCATTTAATATTTCATGCGGTGTCTGCTGGTTTGGAAAATAGTTCAACATATCCCATCGCACCACCACACCTGGGCCAGCCTGAGTGACTTTTTGACGGAGCAGTGGCACCCCTTTTGCGATGTACTTTATCGCTCAACAAAAGACCAACCACCCACCTACACACACACACACGAACGTCACACTGATAGTGTGTTGGTTCATCCCGAGAAAAACTGAGAGACTTTTCCGATAGATTTAACCTAAAACATGCATGTTACTTGTGTCGCCTTTCTGTGGTGTGCGTCGGTGACCTTTCGCTGGTAACCTTCCCCGAAAAAGGATTACTGGGAACAATCAAATATAAACCCATCAGTTTGGTAAAGGGAATGAGTGAACGAACCGTGACCAAGTGTCCACAAGATTTGAGTTTTCTTTTTCCTCCATTTTTTATCGATCTCTCCCAACTGATTTGAGTCAGAAAATCTGGTCACTCTTCATTAGGAGTTCAATGAGTGCTACACAACCACGTGTATATTGGCTAGCTTCACGTTCTCAGAATGGGAAATGGAGTCACTGTGAGCAATGGTGTTAGCCGTTCGTGTTAAACTTTTCGGTTCCCTTAAGTGTTCCCCAAGGTTTTACGATTGTTCGCGACCTCCACATTCAACGCTCATTCTTGTTCAACTAGGAAAGTCCGGATAAGGATAATGATTGCGTCTCGGTTTTGTGGATGAACGAGAGCACATTATCCAACCGATGATGAAGCATGCAGGGATGAAACCCGAGCACGAAATAATTCATTAGTAGGAAGGAAATTATGCTGGCAAAGTTATTTTCTATTGTTCCCCAATGGTACATCAGTTGACGCACAACCACACTCATGCCCAACATGGGAAGAGGTGGTTCCCATCTACATCGGAAGGATAACGCACAGGATCGTGTCGGTTGTGGCTTAGTTAATTTCAAGATCTCGACGAAAACCAAACGCACTCGCTTACATCTAGCCTTCCGAATGGCACAGGAAGCGGCGTTTTCACACTTTGATTAGACATCATTTGCCTACAAGCAAGGAATTTGCTCACTTGCAGTGTACACATCTTTCAATGCGCAATGTGTTAATGTCTGCGTTACATTTTTCCACCACCAAACTCGTTAGCATCGTTAGCGAAATGGCTGGGAATGTTTGAATGTCGGGGTTGAAGGTGAATGACAGAGGTATTGTCAAGCGTACGACCGTTTTGCCTGTACCTCGAAAATCCGCTGTAATTACTTTATTATGCTCTAATACAATATTCATGCACCTCGAATCGAAGCTTAATCTTTCACTTTTCATTCACGCAACCCATGCGGAGAAAGGGCTATAAGAGGGTTGTCCCTTTACCAAGAAATGTGAGAACATCTTACGGAGGTGTCTATAATCCGCTGTTACCGCTGTTTGGGAAGGGTTTCACATGGTAATGACGTTTCTTTTGGGAGCTGGGAATATTATCAAGATTACCACACACCCGCTATTTCCGTGTCTCAATTCGAGTGCCTCCCGACGGTATGTGTCGTACGCACGTGTTCCGATCAGAGGACAAAATGGTTGACGTGTTAAAAAAAAAAATGATGAAACCCCTTACCCCTTGCAAACGACCCGTTTTGTCCTTTGGTTTATGTTCCAGCACGCGGATGAACAGCATCAAACCGGACGATTTCTTTGGGTTTTTTTTTTGTTTGTGGATCACAACTGAAAGGATTCGATTGCAAACATATCGTGAGAAAAGCGAACACCAAGACACATGTACGAGGTGCGAGAACAGACGGGTTA
>KI423695.1:0-15411 GCA_000473375.1 Anopheles culicifacies | reverse complement strand
CTGGCCGTCCTTTCTTGTCTATTTGGTAATGTGCTTTGTACTTCTTACTTCCTTCAAGAAACAACCACTTTGCGATGGGTGGTGGCCTGGGTGGAAAATGTAAATTTTACCGGTCGCATTCAACAGCCCGAACGTGATGGTTTCATACTCGCGCTAGCAGTAATTTGTACGAGCGAAAAACATACCGTTCGCTCTGGTTCTGGATGTAGTACATGCTCGCTACAACGCAATTCAGACGTATGAATTGAACGTCTAGATGCAACACCTGCCAGAAGTAGGGGGCGAGCACCAGCACAATGTCACTGGCGGAGGAGTGAATGACTGCTTCAATTTAGAAATGGTACAATACGCTCGAATCGCGCTTTAGACGTAGCACCCAAGACGTTACTCAAACAGTAGCCGGGAGAATGTTGATCGTCTGGTACGAGTTTGGCCCTTTCTTTACGCAAAACTTTCGATTAGAAAACACCAATGTATCACCCCTTTTCAGTAGGAGTAGCTATTTTCGGTGGCTGCTCCAAAAACACCTTCAGTCAAAGGGAAAGTAATTGCCCGACCGCCGGTGGGAAAAGTTGTAACCTCTGGAGATTGTACGGCTGTTTGACGTAACTGACGCAACAACGTACAGACGACATTTTGGGTTCGTCTTGTCGAAGTCACCTTTTGCCAACGTACCTAAGGGATTGAGGTGATCGTTTGAGCTTATTGTACGCGCAATGCGTACCCGATGACGCAACTCATCTTTTGTTAGGACAAGAGCACAAACAGGTAAGGGTGGCGTAAATCTTACCAAGAAAATAAGCCGGTATGAAATGTCCACCCCCATTCACAAGAGAGGCAAAAAACACACACCTACGATGACAAAACTTGCTCATGTAGTGAGCACCCTTGGGAGATTTGGCGTTTTTTCTTTTCACCACGCGCGAAAAAGAAAAGAATATGGTGTCGAAAGATTGCAAACCTCACTCGTAAGCTGCTTCATATGTGGGCAGGAGCACGGTTGAAGGAGCATAAATATGATTGAATGCTGTTTCTTCCTGCGGAAGTGGTTGCACCCATAAATCGATTCGAGGTGTTAAGCAGCGCAAGCAAACCTAATTCAATCCGTACAAGGTGAGGAAAATTGGAAATTCTCGATAGCGAGTGTTATAATTTATCCTCGATTTGGTACGTATTTTGTGGCCAAGGGTGAAAGATTGTGGGGTTTTTCTTACAAGGCTGGTAAGCTTTGTTTGTTTTTATATCTGCTTGAATCTGAAAATAGAATAGAATTATGCAAACTATCACATCTTATGAAGGATATAGAAAAGATTTCTTTTAAAATTATTATCATTACTCTCGTTCAGTTAGTTAAGATTGCATAAGACGCAATCCCCTTTTTGAAGGGCTGCCCTTCATGAAATCTTCGTGTAAAGCGCTGAAAAATTCACCAACGTACCGAAAAGCAACAATTTAGTTTTCCAAAATGATCCCCTGTCCTGCACTGCGAAATAATGCAGGCCATTTGCCGGAATGGGCAACGAAGCGTGAACCATTATTGTGGCACTCTGTTCGTCTTCTTCACGCATGGGTTCGTCATGTCCCGTGCCAGCCAGCCGACGTGATGGGATAAAATTTGGGATCACATTTTTATCACCTACTTCACCATTTACCCGCGAACCGCACGGCCGCCATCGTTCCGATACGCACCGTAATTGGAAAGAACTATGTGCTCGCTTCCACCACGACAGGAAGTGATAGTATTTCTTTCAAAAGCTAAGGCCACCATCGACCTTCACCTGATACGCGACATTATTCCAATCAGCTTTACGATGGCATTTACTGTCACGGTTGTTGCGGGTGTAAAGCAAAAACAAAAGTAGAAAGCAAAGAGAAAGAAAAACTCATAATCGTGATCATCTTTCCATTATCCGGTGCGTCGCGTTGGCTTCATGTTATCCCTTACGGTTTGGTCCCGATGCGCCCGGATTGTCGTAATTAGTTTGGTCAAGAAAACCTCAGATTCTATTTCCGTTTGTGAACCTTTTTGCAACCGTACCGTACGTACGTGTGTGTGAGCGGGCTCCATTCCGTGGAAGGTGACAAGCCACAGGGATTAGGGACAAATAACGGGACGGGTCGGTGTGTAAACCGTTAAAATGTGTCCCTTTCCACAATGCAATCTTCAGCCGGTACGATCCATTCCAATCAACCGGAAAGCGGAATCCATGTTGAATCTTTTTCCCCGAGATCGAGGATTTTCGTCGTCCGACCGAATGGAGGATTATGAGGTAAGGTTATGGGGATGAAATGTCCACAGCTCGACTATTGGAAATTGGTAGGTGGTAGTGAGTCTGAACGTTTGGATACAAATTTATGCACTTCGTTACACGGTACAGTCTTAATCGGGGACATGGATGGCAATGGACAATGTAGGGTAGATTCGATTAAAGGTTAATGGTTCATGCAAAGAGCATTTGTGGTAGATGTTATGAACATTTTCCTATTGCAAGTTCATAAAAAGGTAATTCTTCGTATGCTGCGATTTAATAGTGATTCGTTTCGTAATTATTATTAATTTTAGATTAAACTATAATGGTGAATTGGAGAAATTGTGAAGAATTAAACATCTACTACCCATGAATTGCATGTTATATTTTAATAATTTTTTGTTTTGATTGTTTTTAGCTAAATTATACGTAAATTATAGTCTGCAACACATGTTGGGATTTGTATGTCTATGTATACAGTTCGAAGATGAGCTTTCAAGCATTTTAGACAATTCGTCCCTGTGAACATGATTTGTAAGCCATCATATGAAGCATTTAAATCAGCATTGACTGTATTGACCTTATAAATTCTCCTAATCCATCAGTTTTGTAAAATAGTGAAATATCTTTATTAGGTCCCTTTGGGAGGAATGTTTTGTTTATTATTTACATTTCCGATCAAATTCCAGAGCGAGCAGGATAATGTTTTCTAATTAAGCATCATCAGGCACCAAAGCGTTACAGAAAGAAGGCATATTGTACCACTACGCAGCGATGATGCTCTAGCATCATTTAATCAAGCAATTAATTCGTCGCAATAAAAACCCGACACCGGCTACACCAGGGACCGAAATGTGATGCTTCGTTCGCAAAGCCTGCCCCTGGACAGCAAATGAAAAATCGAAGTCAATTCCATCCATTCGATGACGGAACACTGACACTTGCTCTCACTCTCGCCAGCAGCGAGCACTCGGTACCCATCAAAGTGGCACAAAATCGTGCTCATCATCAAATGGCCACAAAATGGTGCGTCTTTCCTCCCCAGTGGGACGCACGGTATCAATAATAAATCGTCATCTAATTAGGTGTTAATTCCGTTCGGGTGGGAATTATTTAACATCGCCCAGAAACGGTACCTAGTTTCCAAAAGAGCACCACTCACCTTAACGTTGGCCATTAAATTTCGTTGTTCGTTAGCCAGTTTTAGGCGCTCGGGATCGGGTTTTTGTTCCGGCATGTTTACCCATCTGTTTCGGGTCGAACAATGGTCGGCTGCGCAGTGTGTGAGGAGGTATGGGAAGCAATAAAGCGAAATAAAAGATGGTCAGAAATACGTAAAATTTTAAGAGTGCCTGTGCTTGCAAATCTATTGAGACACAAATTTTCTCCGATGTTGCGCGCTTGTCGCTACGGTGGGTGTGGTACCGCCATTGAAAAGGCCTTGTGCGTCTTGTGCTGTGGCTCGCGGCTTTACGCCCGGTGGAAGGAGCGTGGTGTGGGATTTTTTGGACGAAAATTGAATTTAATAATAAAGAAATTGCACAAGCCGGGCAAAATCTTGTGGGAAGTGGCCCATCGGATTACAACTTCATCTCCTGCGCCCGGGCAAGAGTGGAGAATTTAATTGAGTTTCGCTGTTCCGGATGGTTTTCCTATTGCACGGTGTGCTTCGGCCTGTTTGTGCGGGGGAAGTTTGTTCGGAAGTTTTTTTTTGCTTCTTCTTCTGCGAGTGTGAGTGCGCTATTGGTTTATTCGCACGATCGAGTCTCATCCCCATTGATGTGGTTGGCGTGACTATCGTTACGGCTGCGAACAAGCCAGGTGAGAAACCTTTTTATGTGCGATCCGGGTAGCATCTGTGAAGAAACGGTGGGACAAAACAGATCCAAACGAACAACGCCAGATAGGTTTTTTGTTTGCACTTCCACCCATGTCCACGAAAATGGCGCCGGTTCCAGATGCCAATCGGGAACAGATCAGCGTCTTCCGTTTTTTCTTCTTCTGGGAATGGAAGCTTTTTTCATGCATTTTTACTGACCCTATCGAAATGATGCCGAACATTCGCACTACTCCACGTGCCGCTCGTATTCGTCACGGTGATAAAATAGCGGGAGTGAGATGATTTTGTTCTCCACCGTCTGTGTTGTTTTGTGATAGGATTTTTTTCCGATTGTATTATTATATTTTTCTTTACCTCCATTCACTTCATCACATCACAACGCCCGATGCCATTCAATCAGAACGTGGCGGTAGCGCAGTTCATCGACACTAGCAGCCATTTTGGAGCCATTCATTTTTAAAGAAGACGATTTAATCATGCAATGCTCCCGGTAGACGTTGATGGTGGGAATGTAGGTGGTAGCGCGTAAGAATCCACGAGCTTTCGGATTCGGATTGTCCTATGCTGGATTGGGTTTAAGGTGGGTAGTTTCGGGAGTGGTTAAAAGATGAAATGTTTCACCGTGCGAATTGGTTTGGAATTGTTTTACTCGATGCTTCAAATGCACGGGCGATTACATTTCATTCGGGTTTGATCATCAGCAAGCATAATTTATAATTTACAACTTAATCAACTCGAAGAAAATAAACCAGATTTGGGACCTTTTGGGAAAGACGGGATAGAAATGCGGGCTATTTACCATTAAGTTCACTTATTGTTCCATTTCAAGAATTTGTTTTTTGAACACTAAGACTGTTGCAATGAGATCTTAAATAATGGATAAGGATTGTAAAAGAAGATTAAATTACGATAAAATTAATTAAGATTACAAAATGCTAGAAAAATTATGTTTTCCAATTGATTATATTGAAAAAAGCGATTAAAAGTATTTGAAAAAAATGGTTGAAAAATGCTTAAAATTCTGAAATAAAAAGAAAAACAACTAATTATTTCACTTATTGAACAATTTTAAAACGGACTTCATTTCAAAAACTTCAGCAATTACTTTTTACCCTTTTTTTGTTTTTGTTATAACTGGCGGAGCTTATTGCGTAAGCTAAATGAAACTTGAGTCCTCTTAAAAACTCTGAGCCGAATGCGCACTTTAATGCTTTTATGCTTTCGAACAAAAAAATGACATACTTGCCGACAGTAAATTACCACTCCAAACCTCATCCTTTACTGCTTCACCCACCGTTGAGTGGGTAAAATATGTTCCAAAGGCACAGGCACCATTACTGTGAGCACACTTGATGCGTGCAAAACCATGAAGAAAGTGAAATTACGTCACATTTTCCAGCGTGTAGTTATCGGAATGTGAAGTGGCGTTTGTATGGGATGTGAGCAGGAAAGAAACGAAATGAAGCAATGTTCTTCTTATGAGCATGAAGTTTTGGGGTCGCTGCCATACACCGGCACAACCGAGTTGTGTAGCAGGTGGAGTAAAATAATGAAAACTTCGGTACCAAATCCGGTAAGACTTTGAAGCTCAGGCAAAGGCTGATGGATATGTCGTACGAGCAGCAGAGAATGGTTTGTTGCAAAACAAAAAAAAAGCACGGTTATGAGATTCCTACCGGTCATGTGTAGGAATATTTGTTGTGTTTTGCTTGAAGAAAAAATAGTAACACAATACAGTTTGGTGGCAAATACCGGTAAATGGTTTCACGAGCTTTATCTTTGGGGAGCGTGTTGGTTGAGCTTAGCCTTTTTCTATGCACCACATGTGACACTCTCAGGTGACTTTGGACGAAGCCGATGATGAGTTTTCCTCCTGAAGCAAAGAGCCACCGACAGTATCAGAGACACCGACGCATTGCTCCCGGTGGAGTATCAAGCATGTTCTCGTTACTTCGAGGCAAGTTGCACGTAATGAAGCATAAAACTAGTCGCTAAGTAAAGAGAATACTTTCACTCGAACATTTGTGATGCAAGCAAAGGCACAGATCAATCTTACAGCAGGTTTATTCAGGTGCAAGAAACCATGCTTTGTAAGCTTTACGGTTATATAAACGGTTTTGCTGCAACTAGGTTTAATTTCACACAACTCAAACTTAAACACTTGCACCATATTTTCCTCGAGAAAGTTTTCCAAGGCATTAGCGGAAAAGATGTGTATAAGAAGTGACGGGTTTTACCCCCTTCCTTTGGAAACCAACAAAAAGAAAACAGTCCACAGGAGTGCCAGGTTGAAACTAATGACAAAATAAAATTTTCTAAATTATGAATCGGTGGCCATCGGTGTTTCCAGTGCAACGGGTGGCTGTAAGCAGCTTCCTTCCTTTGCCACAGCAAAAAATGGGGTTTCCTTCTGCTAGCGTAGTTTTTCCTCCATCATAAAGGTACCAGGTGAGGCAAGTTCTTGTGTGTTTTGGCGCTCGCAAAAATATGGTGCCAGGTATCGGTTGGGCTTAGATTATTTTGCACTTTCCTTCGTTGGTTCTTGTGCTGGGAAAACCCCTTTTTTGCGTAGGTTGTTGGTTTTTACGTACTGCTGCTTTACGCTGCTGCTGGAAAATTACGTTTGAACTGGTTGCGCTAAGATTCTGGAAATGTTCGTGGAGGGATGAAGCACACAACCATTTTCCGCACAATGTTAAGCTTGATTTTGTAGCCCACTTTTCCTTGTATATTTCTCTATTTATCTTCAACTTCTTTTCTAGCGTTTTGGGTACTTTTTTCATATGTTTTAGAACCCAACAAGAAGGTGTGTACGCGCGCGTGTTTGTGTAATTTTTTTTCTTTTTGGGAAAAGTTTCCGACTGAAGCACCACTTCCAGTTCGTAGAATAATTTACCCCATTTTAACACACGCCGTACATCGCAACAACCATCCGTTGATGTCGCTAGTGGCAATACCAAAGCGTAACCAAATAGGAAGAAAAAAAAAGCTCACATCTACAACGGGTGAGAAATAAAATGGAGGACTTTTCTTTGCATATGGAGTCGCCTCACCTGAGTTGACGGTGGTGGTTTTTATTTTTCTGTATGAGATGGAAGGATCAAACCTGAAGCTAAATTATGCTACCAGCGGCATTTGGAGTTTGGGGTTGAAAAAAACGTACCAACAGCTCTGAAAGTATCAGACGCTATTTGTGCTGGGGGACAAAAAGTACTGTTGCAGAACAAACGGTTCTACCGCACCGGGTGTACACGGTGAAGGGTATTTTTATCCCATTTGCACGAGAAAAACACCGAGCGCAAGGGCACAAGGGAAAGCCCGTTAAAAGGCTTAAGATTTTTGCTCAACGATTATTTCCATTGCACAGCCGTTGTTACGCATGGTGCACGGTGTTTGGGGATGGTTTTTATTTTTATTTTCTGTTTTGCTGCTATCAGGAAGGGTTAGCGCGTGAAGGGAGAATACGCCGAAGTGTGTAATATTTCTACCATTTGTATCAACCGTATCCCCAGCGCCAAAGTTGGTGCGTTTTTTTTCTTCTTACTTCTTTCTTCTCTGCATCACCAACAGTGCTGCGAGAGGATTGGGCTTTGGTTCGGGTTGGTTGAACTGTCGTCATAATTTTACCACCGGTTCAAACCAACTCGAGCACCAAAAAACGTGGGATGAGAATTTTGCAAAGCTTAATCGCTTGTGATGAGGTACGAAGGGCTGGGAGAGCTGGCGGAGAGGGAAAGAGACGATAGGTAGGGCTTTGTTTGAGTTAAGAAATAGGTTACAATATGTTACCTGGTGTTGAGTAGGGTTTTAAATAATTTTCCATCTGCTCAAGTTGTGGAAAACCGTCCGGGAAAATCGTGGGACTTACATACAGCTGGGATGGTTTACTTACTTGCAAGTGTAGGTTTAAAAGAAATGTCCCAGCGCTGTTAATCCCACGTTTAGCAACACTTGTTTCTTTTAAAATTACTTGGAACATAGCGTTGGTAATTAAAATAGTACTGCGGAACTTTGCATTGGAAATTTGTAAAACGCAATGCTTGAATATCGTCGAATATTGATAAAAATATGCATTACTAATGTACGATCTACAGTGAGTCCCTCCAAATCAATTTATTTTGCTAGAGTTTCATTTTTCAAATAAGAAACTTGATTTTTTTACTCGTTATTTTATGTTGCACTACTTCACTGAATTGTCGCAGAATATCTGCTCGCTAAATTGTCAACTTCACAACTAAATTGTCACACACGCGCACATTATTTCATGACGAGACGTTGTCAAATGTAATTCTTCCCTGCCACCAATCTGGCACTGCAGTCGCGAATTATGCAAACCAAAAAAAAACGAAATGAAACTGCTGATAAAACTACAAATAACAATTGCCAGCAGGCAATAAATTGCAGCTGCACCGACTAGCATAACCATCGCTCGTTTTCGATGTGTCATGGGCTCTGTTGTCAATGTCACCGTGGCTAAGCTGTGTCAGAGACAAACTATCCGGGCCACCCGTTACCACTCCGGCCAACGCGTACTAGGATTGTGTGACTTTCTTGAATTGCTTTCGTGGTGAATCCGGTCCGGAACAACCAACTCAAGATCAACCACATCTTTTCTGCTACCACCGCGCCACGACGGGTAATCGCGCAGGGAAGTGGTTCGCGTATATGAAGCGGGACAGGAACTTACGGAATGGGGTTGGTTTGCTTGCGACTGGATGTGTAGCCGGTTCCTGTTTTGTTGTAGATGTACAAAAGAGCGATAAAACTATGCGCTCGCTACAAATCGGGCAAAGGAAATGGAATGTATTTCTGGCGCAAAACATTTGCATTTATTTTTGCTCATGAATTTAAATAGGAAAATGGGGACACACAACAAAAACCTAGAAGTTGGTATGACGCGAGTTTTGATGCAAAAGTGTGTTGTCCAGAAAAATGTTTGCTTTATCTTTTCGGCTGAACTATGCAGCAAAGCAAGTAATTCGTAAATCGATTGTTTTACTAAACATATTGTACCACCCGGTCGTTCCGGTGCGAGTGAAAGCGAAGATACAGCAGGCAAGCGTTATTTATTGGATTTCTATACCGTTGCTGTTGCTGGGCAGCGGAAATGCATTGCTATGCAGAATCCATACGACAGACTATGTAGCTCCGGGGGAATAACCCTGCGGGTATGTGAGTTCCTGCCTCAGCGTACGACAATCCCGAGATTGTAAATGCTATTTCTGTTACTAGGAGTAGCGTATTTTTTCCCCCGTTGCACAAATATATTTCCATTTTCAATTCATGCCACCGTGGTTGCCTACCGTGCCTGTACGGTTGCGCATGGTTTATCATTCAAAAACTTTTACTCTTCCACGAATCGTTCCCATGGCGTTGCAGTTGGCGCTGAATGTTTTCTTGCTTTGGTGATTGTCGTTTCCGTGCGGCGGGCAAATAGATGGAAATCATTGCCCACGTGCGGAAGCGGGTGAAAGGAGCACCGTGCGGTGAAGATTTGCTGCACAAGCTATCGAGGTTACATCAACGGTAGGTGAGGGAAGAAAAGAATTGAGGCTCTTAAATATTCCATTCCCACTGTACCGAGAGTCAGGAGCCTCCAACGAAGCCATCCAAGAAGTAGGTAAAATCGGGCAAATAGAAAAAGGGTGGCAAACAGCTAGCTGCTTAAAAATCACGCTGACGTGCTGGAGAAAATCTGGCCCCACCCGTAATGTTGGAGTCCTAAAAGAATTTATTACTCATGTGATAGCAACAAAAACCCTCCACACCCGTACCTTCCGGTATTGCCGACAGGATTGTTTTGGGCGACAGCAACCAACAGAAGTAGAAGACGAGAAAAAAAGCAGTCTCCCTCGTCGGTGCGAAAACTAAACCACAAGATACTAAAGGGGCGGATGTCTCAACAGCGACTACACGACATCCGCATCCGATTCCTTACGGGGAACGGAATCTTGGTGCCTTTCGGACCGGTAGCGTTGAAGCAGTCTCGTTGACGCAAGGCGATGCTCCAACTTGACTTGCGGTTGCTGCGGCACGATTGTGATCCGTCCCTGGCAGGCGCTATAGCGAACACGGTTCACATCCAATCCATCCCCGACGCCGTTGGGGTGTGGGAGTTAGCGCGTTGAGCACGTTAAATTTTGTGCTCAACCATCCCGAACGATGCAAAAGGCGTTGTAAATGGTTGTAAATTTACTCCGTCACTACACCGGTGAGCTGGAACGCTAGAACGAGGTGTGTGTTTTTTTTTTTTTTGGTTCACTAAAAATATCATCTAAGGACATTCCCAATGGGGGTTGTAATGTTGCGGTAGTTCTGGATGTGTAAGGTACGGGAAAAGAGTGTTTGCGTGTGAAGAGTTTTCTCCCATCCTGCAGGTAGTAGTAGAAGTGGTCCAGGAATTAGATGGGAGTGTCTAGTGTGTGGAAAGAATTGGTGCTTCAAAGGGAACAGGTATTCTACTACAAAAAAGCTCATTGGTACAACAGTTTACACTTTTTGATTTTGCTAATGATATTTTTGATGATTTTTATAAAGAAAGTAGAAACACAATTTTTCTTTGTTGTGTCGAATATTCCTGTAAATATCTAATTATTCTTGAAATGGTGAAGTTAAATAAAATAACTTAGGCAAATAATTTATTTAGCGAAACGTAGAACTTCAGGGTAACAATTCTTCAATACGTTCGGAGAAATACGCCTAAAGGTATGCAATTAGCAGCGCACACCAGCAAAACTGTGTTAATTTATTCACACAAAATGTGAGAGAGTACTGTGTTAAGTAGTATTAACCGTCAAAGCTATGAGCATTTTCAATTGCATTATATTGTTTTCATCCTAAACAATTCATACCAATTGTAAAATCCTTTCATATTGTACCGTTTCAAAGACAGTTCTTGGGCACAATCAAGCCCACTATTGTTTGCCTTCCTTGAGAAGCAAACAATCCAAATTAGATTACACTCCTTCCGACGTATGGCTTAGCTTGTTCAGAGATTACTACCATTGTCCACCAATGGAATCGTAAAATCGAATGCAAATTAATAAAATATTGCAAAACACGCTTATTGTTTGCCTGAAATGGACTTGGTGTTTCTTTGCATAAGTGCTCCTGTGCCGAGTGTTGGGTTTGCAATTCCAAACAGATAGCACCTAGCCGACACGTGGCAAAGAATAATAATAATATTGCTCTTCGTGGTACCTTGGACCGGGGCACAGTTTTACAACGGTGCAGCTGAAATCTGTGCGATACGGGAACCGAATCTCCATTCCGTCCAGCACGGGGTGGGTTTTGTGAAGTACAAATTTGCATGTACTTAGATGCGGTTTGCTTAGCATTTCGTTTTTCCCTTTCGCCGGTGAATAAGAAGCGGTCGTATTTACCCGTTTCGATCTGTATGGTCCGGTTGTAAGTGGAATACAAACGCGCCCGTCTCGGAGTACAATCAAACGGCTGTGGGTGCAGTGTAAGGAACTATGCCGTCGGAAGGTGTGAGTGGAATATTCACTTTACCAGCTGTCCCCAACGGCCGAGCTTATTATGGTGAGTCTGGTAGGAGATTTTTAGAACAGCTGCAACATCTTCACCGAAAAGCGGAAAGCCCGGGAATAGTTTAGTGGTGGAAACACCGTGCAGTACTTTGCATAGATTTAGTCACTTCTTACCGGTGAGCACAGGTGTGATCGGGTATGATCATCGATGCCGCCAGCAACATAGCAGCAGAAGCAATGGTTTTTCAACTGCCAAGTATATCGATATCATGGCACATCTCGTTTCACATCGTAATCTTTGCAGCCGTCCTGCATTCTTCCCAGCCCATACCGGCGCAGGAAAGCTATCACAATGGCGTATCGAAATTTATTCCAAACCACTCATGTATATAAAGTGGCTCAATTTTCCATTTTCCAGCCAGCGTTGGGTTGGGAAGAGAGAGAGAGAGCGAGAGTGAACAACGTGGAGTAAAGGAAGGCAAAAAAATCCTCTCTTCAACTGGAACTTACCATATGGAAGCGATCGTGACAGAGGAATGCTTAACTCTGCTGGATGGTGGCAAAGCTCCACCTTCGCTTGGTCAAATGCAACAGATCGTGAGGAAAATGGTTGGTTTTGCGTTGGAATTGGTTTGTTGGTTGTGTTATTGAAAAAGTTTGCGTTTCGATTCTGTGTACTTTTGTGCTTTTGTGTGTACTTTTGTGCGAATCAGTTTTCCTAGGTTTCCTGTCTGAGGTGGTGACGGGTTCGGTAATAGTTAAGGAAATTTTGTGAAGTAAATAACATAAGGAATTTTATTTTAAAAGTTTGTGAATGAAAACTATTTAACTTTATTTTCAACATAATTTCAATTTAAATATTAGAATAAAATACGTATTTTTTAATGTTCATGTAGCTGAACTGGATGTTCCGTTATTGTAAGCAATCACGAATGGAGATACCGCAATCAAGAATTAAGTATGTTGAAGCTGGTCTTGATATTTTTTAAATGAAAATTTATAAGAAAATAATAACAATTATTTTACAGTTTGGTCAAAACAGCGTATGTTAAGTCCCATTTCTACCAAATCCTAGCGAATTTAATTCTTGTTTTGCGCTTCTCTTTTTCACAAACCGTTCAAGAGGTTCCGATCGTAAAACGAAATCATCTTCATCATTATTCCTGTCCAATTTTGACAATGCTAATCCAAAGCATGGCACCAAAACTATACCAGGTGGTCAATGCTTACAGGCAAGACAACAAAACCTTCCCCTAAAAGAATGCGTATCCCACACAACTTCCCTTCTGTTCAGCCCCAAAAACCGGCGGTGGTTTAGAGTTTTAGTGCGGCGAAAGGGAAACCCGGAAAACGGAAATAAATTTCCCGTGTCAAAGTTAAATAAGCTGTATCAAGCCTTAAGCGTACGGTGGTAGCCTGCTCCAACACTTCCGTGAAAGATGTGAAATAACTTTGTCCTTTGGTCGTAGTTTGGGCTAAGTTCTGGGTGTCCGGGAAAAAAGAGCGAAGAAGATCGGCAAAAATTCCAGCAAAAACCAAGCGGGGCTGTTTCATTTGTGAACGGCCATGCCAACACGGTACAGGTGGATTGATAAAGTTCCAAACTTAACTTTCAACGCCCTGAGGTGATTGTGAGTGGCCACGCTTTTCTACCGAAACCGGCCATCAGGCACTGTGTTGTGATTCTAGGAATAGAACGAACACCTTTTCTTGGAATAAAAATTGCAAAATATCCACAAATAGAACTGGTGTGCGTTGAAACGTTTTGGGATGTTTGTTTTAAGTAGACACAAAAAAAAAAATACTTTAAATGTTGTTCATTTGGGCACAGTTTTGGGATATTTCTTCTCCGTTTTTTGTGAAAGGGTGAATAGATGAGGCAAGGGAAAAGTAAATAGAAGGTATCGTTGCAGTATTTTTAACCTTAAATTTGGTCCTATGCATGCGAATCTCTTAAACGGTGGCTCGTTCGCGGGTGACCATTGCAAATTAATCATTTCAATTCTTTGTTCGAGGTGAGGAAGGTTCATCTGAAACCGAGCAAAAGTTCATCTTCCATTATGTGCAACATTGATCGAGGAATGTTTTCGACTCAGCTCCGTAGCATTGAAGCGTCGCATTTTTTTTTTTTGAGACCATCCGGTAACAAGAGATAAAAGGTGAATTAAAACACAATGCAAGTGTCCACTTTGGACGCTTCGTGCCACTGACCAAGCGTTTAATTAGAAGCGAAAGTTTATCCGATATAAAGTGAACTATCGGTTATGAGGTTTCCGGTTGAACAGCGTCAAACAGAGAGCTGCTTTGTTTTATTTTAACTCAAGCATGTGCTTTTGAATATTTATGATGCGATAGAAACCACCGGAGTTTCGTTCGTTACGAGCGTAGTTAAAATAATGTATGCGAATACGTTTAAAAAAGAATGCTAGTGTTGGAGGATTTTGTATTCATGTCGTTTCGAAGCTGAAGACAGTTCCGAGAAATCCGGTTTTAAAACACTCAAAAGAACATTTATTCGCACTAGCTTCTACTTTAAAGCTTCTCTACTAGGATGACTACCGATGGGAGTATAATTTATGTATTTCGTATTGTCACAATTTAAATAAATCCATGCGATCTTTAGCAGAAAGGAAACTCGCAAAACAAACACACTTTATTATGATTTCCATTTTGATAATGAAAAGAAGAAAACTACGCAACTCATTTCGTGCGAGAGTGGATTGGTTGTTGCGAACGCAATCCTGAATCTCATCAGCCCAAAACTGTCAACCCATTCGGGCAGGACCCATTCGCAAGGAGCAGTCTTTTCAGCGCGCTGTTCGTCACCATTTCTTTCGTTCCGTGCGTGGGTCAAAAAGTGTCAAATTCCCAACCGAGACAAGTTGACAATTTCCCCATTCAACACCGTTCACCGGGAGCAATCAACGGTACGATTGTACTTCACTTTGACTGTTCAACTGGTTTCTCCACCTTTCTTTAGACGTCGAGACGGTTTGTAGATGCCGAAACCGTCGTGAATCCGTGTGACGACGACGTCAGCAACTTTCGATGCGCATCAGAGCACGCTGAGGATCGACTTGGTTGAGTTGCCTTTGCGATAGTCATCCGCGCTCATCAAGGTGATGTTGGGGTGGGTTTTTTTTGAAGATGCAAAGTTTGTCTTGAAGGTTGAGAATTTGGGTCGCTTGCTGTGAAGTGACGTACTGGCCGGTTAATGGGAAAGGATTGGTGGCTAAAACACAGTGAACCGTACTGTGACAAGGCTTGTCGTTCCGGGCTCATTTGCATGTGACTTGATTTTGTCGTGTTATTGGCAAATTAGTCTCTTGTTGAAAGTTTTGTTTGTTTGGTTATGTAGTTAGGTGATTCAGTGAGGAAGTATCGTAAAGTTACTAAATGAAGTTTATTTCTAAATTATTTATTTAATATTTAAAATAATACATTTGAACACTCTAAAGAGATTATTTCCATTTATATGAATTTCTGAAAAAAAAACGCTAAATAAATATTCCTCAAAAAACCGAAAAAAATAATTGATAATTGATAACAATAGAACCCTCGAGTTATTTTTTATAACAATAGATTCATGAAACTTCTACCTATCCTTCCAGCCTATAAGCCAGATGGGATTTTTTAAAGCTAGGAATCAAATAAATTTATTTTTTGTTACGCAACGAAAAAAGTTCTTCTTACCTTGAAGCGTAAAGCAAGTTGGCCTTTTTCACTACCAGAAAACATATTTTTACTAAAAAGCACCCACTGCAGGTGTGAAGCGATAAATCTTTTGTTAATCTCCGTGCGGGATTTAGTGTTCAGAGAGCAAGGGAGAGAG
>KI423694.1:17772-28720 GCA_000473375.1 Anopheles culicifacies | reverse complement strand
TTTGTCTGCCATTCTAAAACTGGGACGTTGACACTGCAATGACAGCAAGGCGGAAAGAGAGGAAGGTTGGGTCTCGCCGGAAGGAAGTGCAGTGATGGGTCGAGTGAGTCGACTTTCATTTTCATTTATTTTTGTGTGTGAATTTTGCCCAACTGGTTTCGGGACACTGGAATTTGTCCATCGTTCATTAAAGGAACTTAAAGGGGATTTTCAGAATTAATTATTTTTAATCTCACTCCTCTCATTTGTTGTGAGTCATGCAGCAGAAATGTGTACGCCACACACAAATAATGTTTGCCAAATGAAATACTTCGATTCCTTAAGATGAGATTTAACATTGTTGCGCTCTAAACTTTCAAGTGTTTCCTTCTTCCCTGAAGATTCGCGTAAAAGATGCAACTTCATTAATCATTTCGATTGTGGTTTATTTAATTATCGCATCTACGTACGAGGTCTTTGTTACTTGGGCAGACGAAAAAAAAACTCACACAAAGATTAATGAGCTATTTTTGGAAGGCTTCGCTTAGTCGAGGTCGAAAACTCTAAACAACCAATTTACGTTGCAGTTTGTTCTGTTGGTGAGTTGGAATAAACGAGCAATAGGTGGGATGTGGCAAACACCACCACCATACTACTGGCATGTTGCCAGTTAGGGCAGGCAAAATTCAACACAATCCATCCACAACCGAATGACCAATGCACCCGTTTCTTGTTTGGCACACAAACACCCCGGGCCATCACTGCCCAATTCTTCCGGAACGAGTTTTATAGGTCGGTTTGCTATTAAAACCCCCATCCATTGGGAACAAGGGACCCGGTGGATGTATGCAAGACACACAGCCCTACATTAGCGGATATCAGATGGACGATGTGTGTCACACACGGTGTGTTCGTTGTGTTCTTCAGGTCATTTGGTTTGGTTCTTTGTGGAGCAAACATCAGCCTCAATGTTTGTCCAATTAGTTAAATGAGTATCCCGCATGTATGTCACCCGATCGATCGATGTGGTTGTGATCTATGCAAAAGGAAAAGCTAAGGAAATAAGGAATAAAATTAGCCTTGGAGGAATGTTTTGTTTAAATTCTACCTTTAGAAATAGATTTTTTTAGGAAGTTTTGTAAACCCCAGTACTTGGTTCTGAGTCATAGTCAGTCCTCTGAGGGTGAAAGGTCCGGATCTCTGAAGATCCAAGAACCTTTTTGAAGTCGACTGATGATAGTACTCTCCAGACTCATCAAGCACAACGCCATTCGAAAATCAAAAGGTGTAAAAAATGTTAAAACTGAATTGCTCATTTTCACACCCTTCGGTGTAATCGCCGGCTTGAGATTATTTCATTGACCTTTTTGTTTCGGAAGGAGACGAGAAAAGAGGATGGACATGATTATCGTTGCCAGCCAAAGCAAATGATATTTATGTAATCGTGTGGGGATGGAAAGTAACGAGAAAAAAATGGAAAGTTTTCAGTAATCTGCCCACAGACAACACTCTTTGACTGAACGATATCATTCGCTGGTTCGAAAATGGACAACGGGCGTATTGCGAAATCTGCGAGTACTGCTCGTGGAACTGTGTGAGAGTTTCTTACGAGCTAATAATTACATGAATATTCCAATCCAATCAAAGGAGATATCGGGTTTTTTCCTCCTCTCTCTCTCTTTCTTTACGGAAGTAACTCACCAAACTCATGGTCGGAAAGAAGGGGGCTGATGGCAATAGATCAATGATCTTCTTCGATATGCACAACATCCAGATTGTGAGTAGACGGAAGTGGCAGGGATGGGTAAGCAAAACAACCAACATTATCGCTTCCTCGAGCGGAAAGCTCGCGATCACGATCGTGCCCAGCGCCATCGAATTTATTCACCGGCGTGCAATGTTGTTACATATTTCTGTAACTCCCTTCTTCCTGTTTGCGGGGTGCGGTGTCTGGTCCACGGTAGTCTCTCGAACAGCTGTTTGCCGCGATTTCCGAGACCGACGGTCTGTTTCGACGCGCACACAACTGTGATCGCTCTTTCGCTTTTCGTTCCGTTTCGCTTAAGCGATGGTTGCCCCCTTTTGGTCGATTTGATGCTGCGCCAAGATGAAGTCTTTACCGAGGGTGTCGATTTGATTCCACTTCAATTCCACTCTACCAGGGGAGTAGAGCCGGCCCAAAACGGGAAACTGAATTGTAGGGGATGTGCTCTTTGTGTCGGGGGCTTGCTGCTTCTTCTCTTTCTTTTGGTGTGGTTTTGTTTTGATTTTCAACCGATCGTACTTCCTGATGCTCGTTCGCCAAATCCACGAATTAGTGTGCCTCTTGCCAGTTCTTTCCGACCACCGGCCTGATGTAATCCGGCTGGCAAAATGCTACATTGCTTATGCGCTCCAGTTGGGCTTTTATTTGTCTAATCGGTGCTAGTTTCGGTAAGGCTTATTCTTCAGCTCGTTGCGCTAGTTCCTAATGGTGCTTCCAATGCAGCAACACCAGTTCAATTGTGTTTCCCTTCGCACAAGAAACACTCGCCCCACTCGTTGTTGGTTCGTTGGGATAAATATTTCCTTCACTTTTTTCTTCTTCTTCTGTTCCGATTTAATAACGTACTTCCTCCCAGGTGCCATGGGAGCGAGACCAAGCATCATGATTGCATCCATCCATCCAGTACAGCCCATGGGATCAATGTGCATGCACGTATGATCAGTACATCAGAGATGCCTCAGTGTGTGTGTTTGTATTGCGTTGCGGTTCTGGACGACCCCCGCCCACCCCGTATTAGAGGGTGGAGGTTTTGTCTTTCCAATTCACACCCTTTTGTTATTGTTGGTGGTGCATAAATGGCCATGAAGCTTTTTTGTTTTCTTCACCCTCTGCAACTCATGTTATTGTTTTGTGCAGTTCGTGTGAAATTTATGCTTGCTAAATGTTTACCTTTTTGTTAAGGTGTTCCGCGCGCTACTAGTATGCGCACTACTGTTTTTCATGCTACGATAAATAGGTTTCTGTGTGATATTTCTTGTTGGTTGAGCTTTAGCTAAACAAAAAAAAAAAACGCAAAATAAACAAGACGGAGCGATAGAACATAGCACTTCTACTAATGAGATATTTTGCAATCAATATGTTATAGTGTGGTCGTCAATTGTGGTGGATTGAGAGTGGTTTATGGGAATTTTCACATTTTGCAAATTGGCATTTACCATTACAACAGTCTGTGATGGATGCATATTGCGTTATTTTATTTAAGCTGGAAATATTGCAATTCGTTTTCATTACTTCGTTGCTTGATATCTTTCCATCAGTGGTTTCATTTTAAAATGAGCAAGAAATTAAGAAGACTTTTGAATTAAAAATGTGAAATAAAGTCCTAATTAATCATTAATCATGCTTGAAGCGTTCAGCATTTTCCTCTATTCAATATTCAAATTGTTAAATAATTTTGAATATTGTATGATATATTAATGTTGGGGATTTAGTTAAGTGGTCTAGTCCTATGGGCCATTTGATCTGGCATGGACATAATCGTAATTTACACTCTGATAAATTGCAATTTTTGAAGCGTTACCACGTTGCCAAAAGGACTTTGGAATCATTTTTCATACCACGTTATCGAAAAGTCTGTTTCAGTCTTTAATGGTACAATTGTTCTTAAGTCAACATCCAAGAATTTTTGGAATACATATACACAAACAGTTGGAATTCTTTTAAAATTTAAAAACCAACCCGTACTGATCGTTTTCCATATGTGTACTTAACGTGAGACACGTCTCGTGCGGCCCTCTATCAACTTTTCTCAAAGGGAGATGCAAAAAAAACCTGACGACTAATGACGTTCTCACGAGTCTGGCTCACTTTGCAGTGTGTGCTGTTTGCTGGATGCAGCAAAGACAGGCAAGCGGAGAAAAGACAACAAGTAATGAAGCTCTGTCAAGATGCACTCATTTTAACTTTGTCGTACCGTTGTCGTCTTTGTTGCTCGTGTTGCGAAAGGCTAGACGATCACCATAGCATATAGCGGCTACGAGTTGTCTTATGGCGGGGCTTTAATTGTTGTGCTGTCCGCTCTACTGTTAGTGCAATTATTGAAGTCTACCCGGGTCCATCCAACGGAACGTCGTTTTTCCACTTCATTCATCTTCTTTGCTGCACCATGCTTGGAAGGAGGGGGTATAATGGTTTCCATTGGAGATTGGATGCTATCGATGGAGTCCCCGCTTATCATTTGCCTCTGACTGGTAAAATACATTAAAAGTTGGAAAAAATTGGTCATGTTTTGGTCAATACACTCAATTGAATTCCCACCCATAAATCAAACCGCTTTTCGAGCGTTTTTGTTATAAAATAATAAAAAGCAAAGGAAAAGAAACGGAGTAAATACAGCACTAAATTGTAACATAAAATATTTATTTTATTAAAGAGCTCCCAGTGCGAGCGGGGATAAAATGAATGCTTTGAATTGATTTGGAATTTTATTGGACGATAAAAATGTGATGCTAAAATGCACACCGAACAGCTGTTCCTGAAGCTGTAAACAATTCATCCATTCGCGATTGAATCGTGTGTCATCGTTGGTGCGGGAATCAATGGCCATTTTTAGAACATTGTATCACTCTACTCCACCCGATGATGCTGATGGGGTGTGCGTAAGCCGGTTTGCGTACGTGAATGTTTTGTGTTTGTGCATCTGGAATGTGTAAATAATTCCTTTCAGCGCGTCAATGGAAGAAGCGGGAAGACGATACACAGCAGTGGCTGTAGAGTGGGCTAGAATGACAGTAAAGGATAATAATTTATATGCGTTTACATTGAAGCAACACTCCGTACCGTTGCTGCATCCTTAATAAATTCTTGACAATTAATTCGCTATAACCGTTGCCTCCACTTGATATCGCGCACAGGTCCAACAAAGCGGAAAAGAATGCCGACGGGCTGCAGGCAATCGAGCGTGAAGTCGAGCGGTACAAAGAATTTCTGCAGAACCTGAACAAGCGAATAGCGTTGAACGTTTCCGCTGGGCAGCCTCAGGATGCGGTGGCACGCGAAAAGCGCTGCAAGAAGGTGCCCGAGTTCCAGCTGGGCCAGCTGATGGAGGAATCGGTCAAGGATCTGCCTGCCGGGCTGTTGAAGGAAGTGCTGGACACGTGCGGTAAGTGGAAACGTCAATCGTGTGGAATGGCCCAATGAACGATTATTTAATCTGCAATCGTTTCGATCGTCTTTCGTTCGTAGCACGCGTCGAGAAGCGAATAGCGACGGAGATAGTGAACAACGAGGTGAATGTGGAGAACTCCGTCAGCAAAAACCTCAACGACATCATCGAGCGCCACTTGTCCACGATCCAGAAGCAGAAGCGGGTCGTCACAAAGTGCCACCAGGAGCATGAGGCATCGCGGCAAAAGTATGATGTAAGTGCAAACTCATCGACTTGACTCATCCGGACTCCCTTCGCTTTTCCACTACTGCTTTAGTTGTGTGTTAGTGGTTAACCGGGTACATCCCACTCGATGCGTAAAAGTATATTGGTGATGCATCCCCAGCAAAATGCAAAAACATGAATGTGCAAAGCCCACGGATCACGGTTTCGCGGGGCATTCCTATCAGCTCGGTGCGATCGCGCTCGAGTACCAGCAAATGGAATGGCGACCGAGTAACCATGAGCTGTCTTCTCGTGGCGTTCCGCACAGTTATGATTCATCGCTTTGTTGCCCACGGCTGATGCATTCGCTTGTGTTGTTTATTTCCAACCGATTCCTGCCTCTATCGTTGGCAATGAGCCAAAACATGGGCATGGTAAGACCGAGGTGGAATGTGGGTATCGCGATGCTTTGCAGGGAGTTCTTTGAACTGTGAAGAGCTCTATATTAGAGCCGATTTTCCATGCGTTCCACAAGCGATTACGGCTTGTTCTGCGCTTGTTCTAACATTTCGCAACACTCATCTTTCTTCCAGTCGGCCCAACGCAACAGTGATCAGGTGGGAAATCAGGCAAAGATCACCCAGCTTAAAGATGATCAGGAGGAACTGCACACAAAGCTGGAGAAGGAGCGGGATCTGTACGAATCGTACATGTACGAGCTGCTGGCGGAGGAAGAAAACATCGCACTGTTCGTGAAAGAGTATGTCAAGCATCAGGAGCTGTACTTTACCTCGGTTCTGCGGGAGATACAGCACACGATGCGAAGCATGGATGGGATGTTCCGTAAGTGGTGGTCGCTTCTCCAACCGCACACCAAGACTAATTCCCTTGCTACTCTTTCTTATTCCCTTTCGCTAGGTCGGAATAACAAGCAAATCTTTAACACACCCCTGCGGGATCATCTGAAGGCGACGGATCGTAAAATTGCTTACGTGATCGAACTGTGTGTTTGCTGCCTACTAGAGAAGGGCCTCTACGAGGAAGGGCTGCTGCGAGTCGGCTGTGGTAAGTCGTGGCGCGCGTGTGTCTTGATTGTGCACGTGAACATAGAGCAGGGTATCAATTCCATTAAACACAGAGCAATCGCTTGTCGTTGGGTCTCTGGGTGCAGCTTCGCGCTGTTTATTTGTTTATGAGTTGGGGTTGAAAAATGATGACGATGATGAACTCTTGTGTCGATTGTGAATCACGATCGGCGAGCGGTCAAGTAAACTCAGATTTATGGTCCGTTTGTTTATTAAATATTTTGATGACTTTTAATAGAAAGGCCTGTAGCTTGCTATTTGTTGGACCAATTTTTCATCGGGTTAGAAATTCCGTTCAATCAAACAACACATGAAGAAATAAGGGTCGTATGAGTAATACAAATTTCTCTCGTTTTTTTTTAGCCTCATCCAAACTACGTCGCATGATTTCTGCGATTAATGCAAACTACGTGTCGCCACCGCTGGCGGACAAATATTGCGATCCGCACGTCGTTGCTGGTGTATTGAAAAAGTACCTACGAAGCTTGCCGGAACCGCTGCTCACGCTCGAGTTCTATGCGGATTTTGTACAGGCGGCTCAAAAACCGAGCGAGGCACAGCGGAAAGCGGCCATTCTCGATATCGTGAACCAGCTGCCGAGGGAAAACTATGACAACCTGCGCTACCTGACCAAGTTCCTGTCCTATCTGGCCGAGAAGAACCAGGAGAACAAAATGTCACCACAAAACATTGCGATCGTTATGTCACCGAATTTGCTGTGGTCGCCTAATGAGAATGAAAACTATATGGATCAGGTGAACAGTACTGCCACGGTTAACACGATTGTTGAGGCGCTCGTCGGCGATTGGGCGTTCTTTTTTGACGGCGAGGTAAACTTCTACGCCACCATGACGCGGGATGCACTGTTCCCGGACAATGGGGGGTTTCCCTTCGACAAGGATCAACACGTACGGAGCGTTCCTAGTGCCGGGGGTGATATGATGTCCCGGTCAATGTTTGTCACCTCCTCAACTGTCGGCCAGCCCTCGGTCGCTGTAACAATGACGGGTGGTAGCAGTCAGGACGAGCTGCGCCTCGGTCGTGGAGAGGATGGTGGCGGAGGAGGTGGAGTTGGTGGAGGAGGAGGTGGAATAGGAGTGTCACATTCCCGCAGCAGTAGCCACGATACTAGTCTTATTCTAATCAATAGTAATAACAATCACAACAACAGTGGTGGCGGCAGTACGGATCAGCTAAAGTATCGCAGTCAGTCGAACAGTTCACTTTCGGATCATTCCAGCCCGCCACAGGAGTACAGTCCGAAGCTACCCATCCGACGGAAGCACAACAAACAGGTAGCACCGACACCGCCGGATAACCATCACCATCACCACAGCAAAGGATCCCGGGAGGTTAACAACAAGCTGAATACGATTCATTATTTCAAGCAGCTCAGCAGTACGTCGACGGCCGCTGCTGCTGGCGGTAATCGTAATAGGGACGAAGATGATGGGTTCGCATCGCTCCAGACGACGTACGTCCATGACGTGTACAAACAGTTCGAGGCAGAGTACGAAGGAAAGCCAATGATGCGCGCCGAAAGTCACGACAATCTGCTGAAGCTGAAGTCGACCGATAAGATACCGCCACCGCGGCCAGCCGCCGTCAGTGTCGACAGTCAGGTGCTGGGGAAAATAAAGGCCAGTGTAGCTAACAGTACCCTTCAGCAACAGCAGCAGCAGCAGCACCAAAATAAGCAACCAAATGCTCCCAATTGTGATACAACTAGCAGTAGTAGCAGTAGTAAGGAGAACAAGGAAAACAATAACCGGGCAGCATCGGCCTTCCCGCCATTGAAACCAGTGGCCCTACCGCGTACAACCATACCAGGTTCGTCGTCGAAAGGTGGCAGTACGGTGGCCAGTGGAAATGGCAATAACAATAACGAAGACGCTGGAGACATCGGATCGGCTGGTGGATCGGTTGGCGGTGGTGTAGTAATACGGGAAAAACCGGTCATACCAGAACGGCCGGCAACGTTGATGCGTCCGATGAGCTTCAAGGGTTCGATACCGGAGATATCGAAAGTGAGCGAAGGTACCAACACAATCATTACCGGATTGACCTCGGCAAGCTCGCTAAAGAAAGCGCAAAGCTTCCGGGGTGAAACGACGACCGGGTCGAATCGGATGGGTGGCTCGGATAAACCATCCGACCTGGAGCGTGGTACGCTCGAACGTACACAAATCTATAACATCGACAAGCAGCAGGTTGCATTCATTGACGTAGTGGAGCGATCGTCGGATGAGGATCAAGGTACGGGTACGGGACTGTCGAAACCCAAGCAGTCTACTAAGCGCAAGGACAACCCACTGCCCGCAAGTGCCGTTAGTCATCAGCAGGTAGAAGCGGTCGGATCCTCCATTCCTCAAGGCACTCCGCCGCTAGCGATGATGGAATCGACCGGATCGCTGGGCAGTGACGTGCAGTCGCCCGTCAATCCATTGCCACCTCCTGCATCAACAACGACACCGATTGGGACGGTGGCATCCACCAATAGCACCAGTTCTGTTACGAGCACCACCACCACTACTAGTCTGCAGCATGTTCCACAGTCGCCGCGTGGCATCGATCCGAAAATCAAGCGACCACAGGTACCGGCACCACCACCACCGGTTGGGCGACCAAAATCGTCCGACTCGACCGATTTATAACAGTTCGGGGAGGTGTTGATTTAGAATCCGGCTCTCCGGTACGCCGGTGGTTGGAATTGACCGTATTCGCTAAGCAGCCAAGCGGCCAGCGTTTCCATTTATCCTTCCTATGTCTATAATAGCTGTTCGTTGCTAACTGTTGTTCGTTACTAGCATTTTCCGTTTCCGTTTCCGTACCTATTTTTTCTTCTTTCCAATAGGACAATGTTTATGTTTCGTAGCGATGGCTTTTTATCGTACTCTATCGAAAGGGGAATAGTGAAATGTTGTAATGGCGCGTTAGTAAAATTAGAAATAACACCAAACGATTCAGAATCAAATCGGACCTATGTGAAAGAGAGAGATTGAGAGCAGATACGATGTAGAGACAATTTTGGAGCATGTTCAAAATTGTTTTCTTTCTTTGCAGTTCTCTTCGAAATAGTCCACGTAATAGTTAATTGAAATTGAGTTAGTTAGAGCATCATTACGTATGGCACATGAGCATTGCTGTGTTTGGAACAGGAATAAAACTGCGCATTATCATCACAGCTTAGTTAGGCCTCCATCATGCATCACAAAACTCGGCAGATTGGTTAAGTGTAAAGCTTAAGCGTAATTATTACTATCCACATCATTTATGCTTGCCGTTGTACATTGCTTTCACGATGCGCGTGTCCTGTTCAGTTGTTCCCCAGGACGACGTTACAAAAGCAGTCGAAACTAATTTTCTGTAAAACAGCAGTAATTGAAAATTTTATTTTCTTGCTTTGGTCCTCGCGCTCAGATTTAGCTGAAGATAGCTGTTTGTCTTTTTTGTGTCTGTGCGAAATAGACAAGCTTCCAACAAAAAAAGTAAGTCGCGGAACTAGCCACATTTGGCATTTAGGAAGCAACCAAGCGGAAGGTTGCAATTTTCGTTGCGTCTCATTCTCGGACATTTGATTAATGGCCGGTCGGTGCGTCCTGTGCAGCACCGTGAGAGGTTGTGCTTGTGTGTGTGTGTTTTTGTGCATGAGCACGATTTATCGTTTCGGGTCGGAAATTGAATTTTTACTGTACAGATAAAAAGAACGCAAACGAAAACTAATGAAAGCGAAGTGCACGCGCACGCGGAAGACTACGTTCTTGACCAAGCCCGTTTTTTGTTATGGAAAAAAAGTGCCACAAAACAGAACTGTGTTTTTCGTAACTATTACTTGGAGTACTATCGTACTGTTGAACAATATGGCTTGAGACAAAGCGAATGCTGAGGTCAATCTTAGCCTTGACTGAGGAAGAGGGAAAGATTTTCCGTGACTTTCTTCTTTTTTTTTGCGATCGCACTGATGACTTTCAGGTTGCATCTGAACACTTTACTGCATGTGAATGGTTTAAATCAGGTTGGACCACTATATGCAAGTAATCGGTTAAATGGTTTAAAGTGGCAACGTGATCAGAATGAGCAAGCATAACCAAACTAGCATTTAAAAAAAAACGCAGTGTACGTTAGTCGTTAGTCGAACACACGGAACTATACAGAATTGCTTTGTTGCATCACTACCCAAATGTTTGATACTTTTATTTATAAAGACAATCTTTATTTGATGTTATTTAAATTTCAGAAAAAATGAGGAATGAGGCAAATTTGATCCAGCTACAGCCAGGGATATGTAGCCATGGTTTGGATTCTTACGAACGTAAGTTGGAAACGTAAAAATGTACAATATTGAATATCATTTACTTAGAAAGATGAAGCAAATTTATCGATGGCAATGCTTGAAATTTACATCGCAAGCAAATACAGGGTGTTTCATATAGTGGCGAGTGATTTTGTTTTTATTTATTTGAAAAAACACTTCACATGACAGTTCTATATAGTTTTAAAATAAGAATTAATAATAATAATCATGAT
>KI423693.1:0-18676 GCA_000473375.1 Anopheles culicifacies | reverse complement strand
TAAACAGATTAATTTATATAAATTCACAAAGAAGCAAATCAAATTTTAGGACGCCATTATGCAAAAACCCATCAAATCAGTAATCGAATGCTTTGCAAGGATTTAGCTCGCCGGTTTAACATGCATGTAAAAAGAAAAACCCTGGCCGTCCTTTGCCGTATCTACCTTGTTCTTCTCCAGCGCATGAAATCCGCGTATGTGCGTGTAGTAAACGTATTCGTGATATTTGATTTCGGTTGCCGCGACATCATGCCGCCAGTTTTCCGCTCCAATGCAAAGATGTCTCGACAGCGGTAGTTGATAGTGCCGGCATCATTCTCTAGCGCCGTCCGAAGCGCAACAGCACTGCTTTGTTATTTGCTTTGTTTCTACTTCTACAGCATCGATTCGCTTTCAGCTTGACTTAGTGCATGAATGCCAAAAATGCTATATTCGACAGCCGACAGACTCCATCATTTTGTCGTCGTTCTTGTTATATTCTGCCTTATTTTTTCTTTTCTGCTGAACGCTGGGAAATAGCGTTCAAGAAATTGGTGGTGTTTCAATTTTTCCCTACCCAGTCAAACAGCGGACCACAAGCTCAAATTTATCTAGCTTCAATGAGCAGTAAGGGATATCTTCCCTGCCCTTTCTTGCAAGAGAACAATTTTCTTTCCGAGCGCTTGAAAGGTACCTAGTACTTGAGTTTCTTTTTCTCGAAACTCAGCCCTACCTACATCCTGTACGCTTTCCTCAGCAACTCATCTCCCAGCGGTATGGTAACGAACGGGGGCAAAATTCACATTTTTTCACGTCTCACCAACGTCTCATCACTCCTGCCCTTTTCGTACCATCGGGTGGCGCATCATTTTATGCCGTCATAAAGCGACATTGTTATTGAACGTTACCATCATGATCATGGTTCTCCACTCGCTAGAATCCAGCTGTACAGCCTGTACTTTTACTGGTGCTTTCAATTTCATTTCTCTCGCTTGTACAACCTTGTTGAAACGAGCTTTTCCACTCACCGCACACACATACACCGTATCTCGCACAGTGTATTTATTCTTCCGCATCTATGCTTTACGGTATTTGGATTTGAATTTCCAATATTTATCCTCACATCCTCGCAACCACCCATACCGACCGTTCTACATCTCGGGGAATTGGGTTTTCGCCAACCGACGCGGGAATCATGGAACTCGAAATCAATGACTGGCGCATCTTCATTGCTGCTCAAGCACTCGGAGACTCTCAAGGCCATGTGATTTCTCTTTGTATGGACGTTAACAAAACAACACATAAAAGAAGCACTCGTTCCTGAGCACATGAGCTACAGGGGGAGGAAGCTATTTAAAGCATGCTGCCAACTTAGCCAGCAAAACTGTCGAAACTGAACGAGTATTATCGTAAATGAATAGAATATTTATTTAACTTCATATTATTGTTTAAAGTTTGTAGAAAAAATGGTATCTCGCAGGTATGTTTGCTCTCAATCAACACATGAACAAACACATGAACTTCAAAACATACTTTGAAGCATATAGAGATATGTATCATGGTTTAACGTTTAATTCATTATAATATTGATTGATTGATTGATTACTTATCGAGGATTTAAACAAAATCAATTCATAATAATCATTTCATTAGTAAATAGTGACAAAGGACAGGCTAATTATAAGCATTCCCATTATCTACCAATAATGAATAATCGTTAGAAGCATAACATCAGTAATAGAATTTCTAATTGAAGTTATAAGCATATTCATTACTTTTTTTTTTTTTTAGTTCTTGTATGACGGCCTGGCCGTATTAGACTTAATTTACCACATAGCAGGTCAGTCAGTCCATGCTACGGGGGGACGGTCCGAATGGGATTTGAACCCCGGTCTGTGGTGTGAAGGCCCAGCGCCGAACCACTCTCCCACCGGGCCGCCCCCTATATTCATTACTTAACTACTTATGATTAGTACTAAATACAAACTCAATGAGCCGAACAAGCTTAATAATTAAATACATTTTCGAAATTGATAGATCCTTCTAAAATCTAATTGGTGATGTAATTTACCATATAACACCACAACATAACTATAAAACAACTATTTTTTCTTTTTAATTATTAGCTAACAATGTTGAAAATTTATATAAACACAGAAAAAACATAATGATGTAAAGAATTAAAACAATTCTTTGAAGGTCGGAGGAAACGTCTGAAATGTTTACTTCATTATCCCACACATGTTGTAGCTATTCTATCTTAAATGATAACACATATTATGAAAGGTTTTTTGAAAAAAAAATGAATCAAAATATGCACTTGTTTACTCTCCACGACTTTGCACAACATCTTTTGCATCTATCTCTTTCACTGTTTTATTAATTTTAAAACAACTAGGGGTCTTAAGGCTAAATAACCAACACAGCCCTTAACAGAACTTTAGGATCACCTATTTTTGGAAGCTTAGTTTTTCACTATAAAAACGGGTTTTTTCTGAAAGCTAAAGTAATGCAGGATGTTACCAAAATACAGCAGAACTGATTTCATTGCTTAAGTCGGCTGGACATCTTGCTTAAGCAAACAGTTACAGAAGCACTCTCAAACAATACGAAATATACCTTAAAATTAGTTTTTTGTTTAAAAAAAATGATGAACGTATTGTTCCATTAAAGTGTGTATAACTAAATTGAGCTTAAATTCCTCATGAGATGAAAATTATGTTGGGAATAGCCTCATAAAGATGCCTTTAAATCTAAACTCCTTTCGAGCAAAGTTCTTCAGCTTGTTGTGATAAGCATCTTCAATAACAAATAGCATGTTTTATTTACAGAGCATATATAACCAGCCAGTGCTCATGCAATCCTTATGCATAAATGAGTACTGCAAGCATTACAGCACAAGTTACTTTCAAGCGGATCGAAGCTTTGCTCTTGCTAACAATATTTCAGCCGTGGGGCCCTTTCTTGGCCGATACTTTTGCACAAACCGAAACAAGCCCCCCACCAGCCGGATTTCCGACTTTCCGCAAAAAAAGCTTACCACTCTATAAATACCGCCCTCCCGAATGTCGTAAATCCGGTGCTCACGTCCATTTCATCATCCACCTGGCGTAAAAGGCCACCGGTTCGAACATCAACGGAAATCGATTCAGCTCGGAACAAGTTCGTTCCGTGCGAAATTCCCAACAGCCGTCTCAACTCAACAACAAAGTGGCCAATGTACGACGTTAAGCAGATCAGAGACTTGGAAGTTTTATTTCGACTTTCCTTTCGAGCGCGACGCAAAGCTGCATTTCCAGTGCGATGCATCCGATGGGGACACCACACAAATTCCACCGTCAGCCACGTACCTCGTGCCGAATTATCCTACCTCCCACGCTACACGGTACGGTATACCTAGCGTTACAAAATCCAACGACCAAACCGAGGAAAGAAATAAAATCCCAAGAAATGCTTCCAGAAATCCGACGACAAATGGTACCAACAGTGAGTAAAAAACCGTATGACACTACCGCCGTAAGCCGAACCGTTGGCAAGTAAGCCGGCAAGTGCCACGAGTGTAATGGTCGTCAAAAGAAGGCATGCTTACCGAACTGTAACGCTGCTCCATCCTGTCCGTGAGATTATCACAAGACAGCATCAATACTGGTCGATGATGAAGCTTATCGGCAGCGGTCTTGTGTGGAAAGTAAGGTGAACATGCAGCAGGCAACAAGGGCACACCGGCCGGCAAAAACGGTGCGCCGCGCTGGCAACGGACGGCTAATATGGTTGCCATGTCGTTTGGAGAATTGAATTTAATTTCAATTTATGTCTTAACTTTGTTCGGGAACGTGGAGAAGGACGAAGCACACGATGCGAATGGCAACGACGTCAAAGGAATCAGGATTGGCTAACAAACCTTACGATTGAACTTATGTGTCGTACCTTGCTCGTTTGTTAGGTTCTTTATATGATTTGCTATACAGGGAGATTTTATTTTTCATACAGTACAGCACTGCAGACATTAAATTCAAAGTATTCTTACTAATGTTGGATGAGTTTGGTTCTGAACCATGAATCTGAGGGAAGTTTTGAACTGAATGAATGATTTTGAAGTTGTACTTATAAGATTCATAAATCAAAGATATATGAAACCTCAAAGATTCAAGCATGGTCAAAGAGTTGCATGCTTCAAGATTGCTGCATTTGTTCTAGATACTATTCCATTTGGTTGAATTTTATTTCAAGTCGGCTAATTGTGAGCCTTATTCAACGGGAATTCTACTATTGAACAAAGAACCTTTCTAAAATGGAAGGCAAAACGCAAAATCATATTTCTTAAGGATTCAAGAGTCTTTAATGGTTCATGTACCCTTGTTGATCCATGATTTGTTGAGGATTCATTAGTCTTTTAAGTTTCAAGAATCGTTGAAGATTTATCAATTTTTGAATATTTACAAGTTTTTGTCAATTGAACTCATGATTTCAAGGTCTCGTGAATAAAAAATCATTAGAACTAAGTTTTGCATAAGAATCATTAAGTATAGCACTAATCCTTACACAGTTTTATACATACGGTCATCTAAGGTTTATGGTAAAAACTATTTAAGTGTAAGGTTTTTTTTTCTAATTCATTCTCACAAGGAAATCAAAAAAAATCCCTATATTTAAATTCCAAATTTTATTCAACAAATGCATAATGGAAACATTTTAAAATTTATGACTTTTCATTCCTTCGATAGACCTCAGTGCATTCAAATAAATATTTAACCTAATTCATTGCGTATACTCATTCCTTTTATCGATTCTATAAACATTCCGTACCGGATTCTCGCAACTCGACGCATGAAACGTCCGATCATTTTCTGCTTTTATATGCCATCGATTTATGATTTCAAACCTCATGAAAATAAAATGAGGTCAAATGATACAATCGGCACTTGCGACCAACAAGAAACAAAAAAACACAACAACATCGTATTTCCCCTTCACTTGCCAGGCTCGTAATCCTTCTTTCATCTTCTTCGCATGGTATTGATCTCGCCTCGTAAACATTATTTGCTTACTTTTCTGCATCAAAACCAAGGAAATCCACTCGCATTCATCACTGTTTCAATAAAAAGCATCCTCCGAACGCCCGAATAATTGAAGCAAATGCAAAACAAAAGCACACGCACACACAGACACACACTGCGCTTATAAAAGAAAAATTTTATGTGATGAAATCTCCATTTTGTTTCCCACCCCTTGAAAAGTATAACCATTCGGAAAACATTTTATGACATTTTTGCTGACTGGTACTTCACTGTAGCGGCCGTAACAGTCCGGAATGCAGATACAGCCGGGCAAATGCCGGTAGCCAGGCAAAAACGTGAACAACAAAACTCGAAAAAAAAGATTCACGTTGGATATAAAATGAAAAATATAATGTGACATCATTATGCTGTGGTTGCAATTAATTTTTTATGAGCTACGTTTATTTGACTTCCAGCGGTACGGTGCGAACCTTTGACTCCCGGGTTCCTTGTATCCCACAGGGACACCCCAGCGCGTACTGCCGGGTGGTTCGCACTGCAGAAAAATGTTCACGCCCCTCACCGTTACGTTTGCTGCGGGGACAACTGGAAAGCAGTTATTCTTCGCGCATAATGTTGAATTGATTGCGGTGCAATGAAATGAAAATTTAGGGCAAATTCCAGGCACTCCGACAGACGACGTCGGGAGGGATAACGATTTAGGAGTTAGCTTCCGTTTCACTCTAGATTTGTTTAGCATAAGAAAATGTGAAATTGTGTAAGTTAGCTTTGTGAATATGGGTATCCAATCCATTTTCTCAACATGAAAAAAAAGAAAACATTTCACAGGATTTATAAACACCGAAACAGAAATAGATTCATCTCAAAAGATACAAAAAATTAGAAAGTCAGTACAAGAACAAATTGAGCAAATTACTTAAAAGAATAGGCTATTCGTTGTATCGGAAAGTATCGGATCTAGAAAGGAATGAATAAACAACAAAAAACGCTTTCCAAAAGTATACTAGCATTCAAAGATCAGAAAAATAGATTCGATCGATGACAAGATAAATGGTGAACAATATCCAGCATGAGTAGTGTTGAGTGATGCTTATGATATTCATGAATTCTTTAAAGCTCGTGAATCAAATAAACATGATTTCACGCATTCTTTACGCATCTAGAAAAAAAAAAACGTAACCAGATCTAAGGTGAAATGTTGTCCAATTTTTGTCTAATGATTATGTGGTTTTAGAGACACTAGTACGATGATTTCGAACAGCTCGGCCGAGAAGATAGCGGCGCCAGTCTTTAAAACGGCAGACCGGCGCTCGAATCCCTTTCGAATCGTGTCCCTGATACGCAAAACTGACTATCCTGTTGCCGGTAAATTCAAGTCATGGAAGCCTTAAATGGCATGCCAATTCACCTCGCGTTTGTAGAGTAATACAATAATTAGAAGAAGTACGATGACAACACTAGTTGATTGGCAAGGCTTAACTGAACCCCCGTTGTTTTCTTCCCAATTTTTATTCTACTCTACTTCGAAGATGGAGAATTTAATGGTACATGATCATGAATCCTTGAGAATTTCTTCGTTTGTGAAAAGTCATAACTCTTTGAGGATTCATAATTTAATTTCCAAATATACTCATTATTCGAATACCACTTAACTAAAGATTAATTTCAAAAATTGTTTTCATAAAATTAATCAAAAACCTTTCACCTTTAAAATTTTAAAAAGTTTATCAAATATTGTCAATTGGCAAAAAAGAATAATGTAGATCTCCTTTTTTTTTTTTTTTTTGAATGAAGTATTCGATAAAATAAAAAAAATATTTTTTATAGTTCGCACAGTTATAAAAAGAAACTGACAGTCCAACCTCTGATCCGTTCAATACAATGGAATCTCCCTCACCATCACAACTTCTGAGCACTTTTGCCCATCTTTCTTTTCTTTACACATTACTGATAATGGCGTGAATACTGTTGTAAAGCTCAACTAATCACGCAATGAAAAGTAGTGTGCCAGCCATCCGCACAAAAAAACACAATACAGTTACGTTATACATAAACACATGGAAAATTATCACGAGTGGTATGAGTGGTATTATTTGGGGTATTTCAAACCATTAAAAACATAAATGTTAAATGTTATAATTGTATTTTGAAAACAACTAAATAAAACGGTTAACTATATTGCTACCATAATAAACAAGCAAACAAAACGTAGACAAAGAAAACATACACCTGCAAAGAAACCCTGTTAATATCATTCGCTTACGCTAGCGAGAGGCTTATCCCAGATCATCATCCTAAAGCATCCAAACAATCTTAAGCTGACACCCTACCATCATCGTCTTGAGAAATAAAACACAAGCAGCAAGGGCAGGTCGTGTAGCACTAACAGCTACACCCTAGCACGGATCCTACACAAATCCGATATACGCGCTGTGCTAGCCGCAAGGTTTCTGCACAAAAAGCAACCTATGTTCAAAGAGTATTTACAAAATATGGTATGAAGCATTGAAGCATGTTCTACAAACACAACGAGACGAATTTACGCTGAAGGTCACACACCGAGAGCTAAAGTCGCCTGTCTACCTGTCACAGGAAGAAGGAACAAGTGAATGTTTCTGCTTTTTTTTTCACTCGCTCTCTCTTAAATACACCAACGAAAAGCAAAACTGCTACCGATTGAAACCGGCAGTACACTTCCGAGCGGAACAGCAATGGACGCAACGAAATCGCCCCACACTGGCAGTATCTACTGCTGGAGGAGCTGTCTCCAGTGAGATGGAACGTGATGTTTATGGTGATGAGTCACTTAGTGAACAAGGTGGGTACACCTTTCCACACTTTCGACTTTGCCTCTTTGTTTACTTTACGAAGACAAGCTGCTCCATTCACGGCTGGCAACGTACACTAAACGGCAACGTGGCAGGTCAAGGTGGAACTAAAGTCTTCGGTTGTATTGCGTGCTAGAAGACGGAAGAAAGTCAAACCAAAAGAAACTTCACTTGAAGGATGCTATCCTGTCTCGAGATGGCTGGAAGAAACTGGTCCGATGAAGCTAATGTAAACAACACAAACACCGCGCGCTCAACATGTTGTCACCCTTTTGTGTGGCATCTCAAAAGAACACGTTCACACTGCCGCTTCTGATAGCAACATGAAAGCAACAGCACCTTTCGGAATGTCCCTGATTCAGATCACATGTTGACACCTGTCAGTCACGTGATGGAACCATTTGCACACCAGCAGCTCCACCGAATGGCCTAGACAAATGGGGGCCCTGCCATGCCGACTTGGCTGGTTGTCTTCAGTTTTTACTCACACCGAATGACTTGGCTTGGGTATGGGCCAACAGTCGAATGAGAGTCGTTTAATTACCACCGTACAACACGAACACGAACGACCATGCGTCTCCATTACGTGCCACCAGGCGTCTCCATTAGGCATCATTACTGCCACCCAAAACACAACGGTACCGACTTGCGGAAGTAGATACAAATGCGTACACACAAACACACTCGCACACGCCACCTAATGAGCGTACCGTGGTGAAAATTGGCTCGGGACAGTGGAGCCAAGTTTTATGGTTCCGGCTCTTTCCCGGCTCCCTTCGGTATGCTCGAATCACACCACCCGGCGACCCAGAAGATACGCATTCGTCTTCAGTCGAGCACTATTTCTTACCATAAATGGACACTTTATCACACCACACCCATCACCGACCACTCGGTGGCCATTTTGTTGTCAATCGTTCAAGCCGTTCGTGCCGAGCGTTCTGTCTTTCTGACCGAATCGAACCAGATGGGTTTTCCGAAGGACCCTTCCAACACAAAAAAAACTTCTAATTTGTGAATGTTTCAGCTTTTGAACCCACGCTGGGCGGATGATAGGACGAACCCACTACAGCGAATGCCTTCGGTTAATTACAAACCGTCCGGCAGAATTCACGAATCAGAAAGTTTTGCTTCCGTTGGCTGGGAAGCAAACACATCAACCAACAGTTTTTCCCATTAGACAAACTAACATTACCACACATTGGAATCCTTGACCTATTTGACCCCGAGTTAGTTATGAGCAGGGTTAGTGAGGGGCGGCAATCAACACACATTTCTGTCCCTTCGTTTAAGACGCATCTCAAACGGAATGAATGGGAATTGGGAAAAATGGAAAGATAAGGACTTGCCGACCGAAGAAACTTGTTCTTTAATAATTAAAAAAGCAAACAAAAAAAGCAAACCTTTTTCATAAGCGCCTATTGAAACTTTGTTAATATTACTTTGAAAAGTCTTCAACGAAAACAATCGTTTACAATAATTAATTATTTAAAATACGATGATGTGAGATGATCATTTGATATTCATTAAAAGCTTCGCGGCCACAAGAACTCAAGCCTTTTGTCATACAAATTAATCTTTTTGTTAGATAATTGTTACCTTACTGATTTCTAAAAGTAGTTTTACTCTCAATGCTAGTAGCGTTTAGATTTCTCTAAAGTTATTTGAAAAATCACTTCAATACTCATCTATTCAAAGCAATCCTTTGTAGATTCCTTACCTCAGATCACAATTATTGAGACTCATTTGAGTTGGCATATCTTAAGAAATATTCTGAATGTATGTATACTTTTCAGTTGAAATATTAATGAGTAAGAGATTTCAATCAATGTAAAGCATGAATTAAATAAACTCTTGACAAAGTGTTTTTGCAACTCTTTTTGTTACAAAGACGCTAAACAACTCTCTTAAAAATCGCTTCAATAAATTTTCTCTGAGGGATCTGAGAGAGTTATTGGCCACCACTGTAGCAAGAAAGTGAGGGTGACATGAATTGAAACGATGAAACGGTATGCGAAGCCCTAAGAGGAAGGAGCGAGATCAACATGATTCTTAGTAAAGAATAGTTATTCTCATTTCTAGTATACTTCACAGAATTGAAGAATTGAATTCGTAAAACACCTCAAAGGTGATTCCGTCATTTCCAAGCAATAATTAGATGCTAGGAAGGACTGATCATCAACAGTTCATCAATCTGTCGCTAAAAGAAGTTTCCTTAAAAAAATATTCTTAAAGCTATATAAATAATGCCATTATGCTGTATCTTTGCTTTAAAATTCTCGTCTACTGTCATATTTTCAAATCTTTTTCGTCATTTTGTTGAAATAAGCCTTCGTACTTTACAGCATTATTTACACGCTAACAGAAAGAAAGTTACGTTTGGAGCGGTTCGGTGGCCGAGGACACCGAGGCGCCGGTCTTCGAACGGACAGGACCGAGGTTCGAACCCCATTCGGGCCGTTCCCCCGTACGCAGGATTGACTATCCTGTTGCGGGTACATTCAAGCCAGAAATGGCAGGACAAGACCTCTCGAGGTTGTAGAGCCAGAGAAGAAGAAGAACAGAAAGAAAACAACTAAAATCAATTATATTTTAAATGTATTGAATCATCAACTATTATTTCATACATCAGTTCTTTACGATAAAGTTCATTGTATTCTAATCGTAACTTTGTAACAGTGCCGATGACCCTTGTGTATTAGTAATGAGGGAGACAGCAATTATAGCAACGACAAAATCAAACTATTGACAGGACAGTTACAATACAGGATCATCGGGTGTCAGCGTTGACATTCGAATTTTTTTTTTTTTTGTCGGAGAAGAGGGAAACGACCTCATAATCAAGATCGTTTGACGGCTATCGTGAGAATATTTGAGATAAAAGAAACACGCGCAGCGAACAATGGTATCTTAAACTATAAACCGTGAGAAGGATACCGCGTTTTTCAAAACACTCCCTATTTGTCTACGCTGAAAATTCAAATTTATTCTGTTCGATATAGTACCTGAAACCTGATAGTTACTGAAGAAGAGTGTTATGCAAAACAGTAACATTTCTCGGTCATCGAGCAGCCGAAGAATTGCATTCGCTACACAAACGATCATTATTTGTTCCATTTTTCTTAAACCTTTTATTTAAATTATTCATAAAGTTGACATATTCTTTCTAATGTTATCGATTCAATTAATTATAGATAATTATGCAACTTACATGCACGATGTATTCGTCAAGCCAAATATAGCATATCGATTACTTACCTAAAAATAGATAAATGAATGATGTGTTTATTAGAACATGTGTTAAGAACGCATTAGTTAATATTCAAAAAATTTTAATCAAACATGAAAATAGTACAACCAGATATTCGTTACAAAAATCAATTTCATCAAAGCTTCGTTTTTTTATTTGATACCAAAACAAAAGATTAACATTTCAAGTAAAATAAAGCTGCAATATAAAAACAAACGATAAATCATGCAATACATAATTCTCAACCTAATGGCATTGACGGGTTGTCATTAAACTACAATTCCGTGGCTCAACCATAAACCAATTTCTTAAACCCTTAGGTACTCATCTGGCAATAATCATTCAATTGATTCCTTCAAGCCGGAGCTGTCTTCAGCTTTGATAATAATTGAAAATTATTATCGATAATTTATTGCAATCGCAAAAGCACACTACCACGGTTGCGTCAACATCCACTTTACATCTGCTTCAACAAGACACGTACCACTAACTGGATTTTGCCAATGATGAATGTATTTCAACCCTCCACTCTTCTATCACCATCATACCGTATGCTGCGATAAATCTGACTTCCTCCCTGCATCCTACCCAGAAGGGAAACTAACCATAACCACCAGTGCCTGGACTGGACCGGTCAAATCATCAACGGGCAAGCAACCCGTTTGGAAACCTTCCAAAGCGACGACGCTAACCCAATGAACGTTCCAAGTCGATGATTCATGATGTACCAAGATATTTTTTCTCGCTTTCAAATCACATCCTCTCCCTTTGGCGCATACACATGGCACCATCTGCACACCTTCGCGACACTCGTTGAAAAATCTGTTAAAAAAAAAACTGCGTACCACTCAACCGGTGAAGCATTCACCGTCCATTATAACACTATCGAAAGGGAAAAGTGCACGCCCAAATGCTTCCGCGCTTTGCGTAACTGATTTTCTTCCATTGCCGGCTCCTCCAATGCTCTTAGCGCAAATGACTTTTCCCAAGCGCGGGATAAGCACTTACCTTATCCACCTACCGTAATGGAGCACGTAGGGGAGAAGAAATGGGAAGAAAGAAAAACAACACAAAAAATAATCACATCTTGCATCCCCCATGGACAAAAATTCCCTCATTTCGCTTGCCTTGCTTGAAATAATGTTTTGAAAATGGTCACCGAATGGCGTAGCACTGCACACGGGAGTGTCGGCACGGGCGGGTTCTTCCCGGGCAGTGAACGGGAGAAGATTTCTTCCGGTTTTTCATTCCATTAGCGCAACCACAGCCAAACCACATCCATTTCACTTTGCGCGAAATTGGTTGTTGGAGAAACAAGGAAATACTTTCGTCTATCTACCGTCCCGATTGCTCGGACCCGATACGGGAGGGCATTCTTTGAACATTTAGCGTACACACACACACACCTACTCACAAAAAAACTGCCCTCCAACGGTTTCCATCTTGAAATTTTACACTTATTTTTATCCATCATATTTTTTTTCCCTTGCTATCCATTTCTGCCGCCGGTGTCAGTGCTGGCGAGCTGGTAGAAATAACAAAAAAGAGTGTGGAAGCATAATAACAGCAAACCACCATTGGCAAAAATGGGTTAAGATCTTCTGTGCTGTTGTAGAAAAAAAAAACATCCTTACTATCAACTCACCATCAGTTTCGCGTCGGGAAGAGAAATAAGGAAATATTTCTTAGCTTTCTACCACGCTCGAATTCGAGGGGTAGGAGGTTGAGGGAGGGTTGTGTAAACGTCCCTTACCACCCCTAACATCAACACCGAGCCATCCAAGGCCATTCGAAACGGGAGAAAAGTAACAACAAAAAATGAAGCAACATCTTAAGCGAGTGTAAAGAAACGCAGTGTAACTAGTAGATCTTGGCCTTACAGAGACCATCAAAGTTGCTTCAACCATCCCCAGCCGGCCAGTGTCTTCCATTACGCGCTGCAAAAAGCTTTTGGATTTATCATAAAATATTTATAACCGCTTCATCTTTTTCCCTTCGGTGTGCGAAGAGGGAATCACTCCTGAAGGACTCCTGAAGTATGCCGGGGTTCTCTATTTACCATGCCAGGCAACCATCGGGAAGGGTTGCCGGAATATGGTTTTGCACAATGAGACGAGAGCAAAAATTCACTTAACCCAACGCGGCCCCAGCGGCATTTTGTGCGCACCAGCCATGGTTCAACCCGAAAACAGCAACCGGTAGTACGACGATTGTAGATTGTGTAATGGAAATTCTACCAGAAACTTTGGCTCACCCTTTCTTCGGGTGGGACACTTTGCTGTCCAGAACATACTATTGCAAGAATCTGTCAATATTGTTCCCTTCGGGTGGAAACCGTACAAGAATGTGCTGTTTACTGCTGGTTAGTTAATTTCGTACAATTCTATTGTCAAGCTTCTGTTGTAGAATTATAAATGTGATGAGGAATGTTACAGAACTGGAGCTTCATTTGGTTTAAACCCTCAAGTTGATGTATTAATAAGCTCTTAAGTACAAACATTAACCTTCAAAAGAACGCTGTTCTACGGTTCATAGATACAAATATAAAGTCGCTGGATTTTATATCTTTTTTTTTTTTTTTGGAATGTCTAGAGAAGTTGAAGTTGATCTTGAAGCAATTTCAAATCTAATTGACGTTTTAAAATTATTTATTTGAAGTGACTTAAATTTTCCCGTTTCACCTAAGGTAAGATTTTGTCAAAACCTTTCTTTCATCACTTCCAATCTCCTGCATGGAAAAACAAGATTTCAGCTCTATTTGTAATTTGTAGGAAATTAGAAGAAATCGCATGCCGTTTGAATAGGCATGAGCCTGAAATAAATTAAAATTATAATTTTTAAAAGCAGCCAATTGCTTAATACTAAAATTAGAAATAATAATCAATCATTACGGTCCGCTCAATAAGTAATGAAACTACAAATTTGTTAATTTTTAGGAAATAGGAAACAATATAGCTATGTTACGCACTGTATTGCTATGCTTGGTTGTTATTTTAATATTCTACTCATTTACTTGAGACATTTCTTTTGAGTGTATCTAACGTAGAATTCCCTACAGCAACGAATTTCTTAATGCATTTGCTGTATTAAGTTTGGATTTACATCCCTCAAAGGAAAACTGCGGTAGAAGCAAAAAAAAAAGATGAAAGTAATTTTCGGAAGTGATCATAAATTCACACCAACATTGGCAACCAGTACGAAACATATCCAACACGCACCGCTCCTTTTAATACCTAACACGACGCAAAAACACTTTCGTTTGGGACACCCGGTTTGCATTTCGAATCACCAACTTTGCCCCCGTCATCCCACGGGAAACCTTAGCCCGACCAAGGAAAAAACCTCCAGCAGCTCACGGAAAAAAATTATCCTTCCACCCTCAGGGCAGAAATAACTCAGCACTCAAAGAGCGGTCTCACAAAAAAAATATAATAGCTGTGTAAACCAACGCAAAGCAACACAAAAAAAAACACGTTAACCCAGGAAGAAGGAGCACCCTGAGTACCCACCAAACCATTTTCCACACACTTTCCATCATAAAACCGTCGAAATTATGAATACCATGGCGCAAAAACCGTGCAATAGGGTGAAAAGCTGCCACATTCATTGTCGGTTTTAATTCCTGCAGTGCCGCCATTCGAGCGGGAAACGGAAATGCAGGAAATCGAAACATACGCACACGGAAAAACCGAACAAAGACCCAAGAACAACAACAAAGCGCATCTACCTCGACTGGGCCGCAAGCTTTTTAGCGCGAACGTTAAGGCAATGAGGAGCATTTTGTTTTTGTTTCACGCTATAAGTGAGCTTTTTTATCCACCATGGCAAAGAAAAGTTTGTTAAAACCAAGTGGAAAAAGCGTAGCTGGGCGTAGGTTTTGTTACCTTTTGCGTTTTCCTTTAATTTAATCAACAGCAAAAAAGGAGTTTACCGATACGGAAAGTAACAGGCACGGCAAAAAGGGAACAATATTTCGTGACATGGAACCATATTTGCTAACTTTTAATTAAACCAATTGGAGGAATTGGTGCAAGCGCGCCCAAGTAAAGCACGTATGCCGTTTGGGCAGCTAAATGGAACAAGTTCTCCTGAGGAATGTTTTAAAATAAATCATAAGCTTTAGTGCAGTGCAATGTGTAGTGAAATAAAAATTGTTGTTGAAGTGTGGTGAACCGTTCAAGGGGAATTCGTTAGTACAAATTCTGCCTGCAGATGGGAAACAGTTCCGGGAATTGTTCAATAAAAAGCGGATCTCATTTGTATTTCGATGTGTTCTTCACTACGACATTGACCTAACTGTCATTATTTTTTTTTTGTTTTAGAAGTTTTTGCCACTATCTGTAAGTTAGAATGTTCTTCTTATGCTATTATGACTGTCATTATCCTTTGTCCTTTAGCAGAGGTCCATCAGCGACTTCAACTGAAACGTCTAGAAAATCGAGAAGATGGTGATTGAAGTCTATCATTGGAGCACAAGAGGAATGAAGCAATATGACCTAGCCGTTTTTCAAAAATAAAAAAAAATACCGTTTAAATCTTATCGTATCTTTCTAAACGATTCGGAAGATTTTAGAAGGTCTACTGGCCATAAAACGTTGGGCTGCTTGGCTCGTTCCAAGCGAGCAGAATTTTCTCCAATCCAAGAACGTTTATCAAAAGAAGGTAACGAAAAACATTGCTTGAGCAAATGAATTCTGACTTTTTCCAACACCTCCTAACGCGTGATGATACTCGTTAATTCCTCCATTGATGGAGCACCTAGGTGTTTATTACTCGAGCTGCTGTTTTTCGACGATCTTGTACAACATGCAAGACTAAGCTTCATCATTGGACTGCAGGATGGAACCATTGATTGTTGCAAAACATCTCACGATACAACAACATCAGCAGAAAGAGGAATCCTACAAAAGAATCTCTTTTCAATGAAAACTACCTCTAATTGAGGCTATTTTGAAAAAAAAAACTACTTAGCACACAACTTAACCTCTTTCAAAAGAGGCAGCCCACTACTGAGCCGCTTTAGAAAAATACCCACCACTTTGGGTCCTACAAATGAAGTGTCATCAAGACACCAACTCATAAAATGCGCAACCACATTTCTTCCCTCACTCAATTCATTCCACCAAACATTGCACTAATGCCATCGAGCGACCACCTTATACATCCGGCATAGCCCCGATTGACTTCTTTTAGTTTTAATAAATTAAATTACCGCTCCGTGGACGTTGCAGCAATTCATTTCACGCGATCTAGAAGTATTCGTTTAAGAAACTGTAAGTAATCCCTTCAAACGAGTATAAAAAATGTTTCGATGAATGGGAAGCAATATGGTTTTCATGTATTGCTTCAAACGGGTCCTTTTTCGAAAGTTATAAATTTAATTCAGGCTATTAAATAATTATTTTAATTTTTTTATGGATATGGTTTGAATAAGCTATTGAATTTCTGCTCATGCTGATGTCGAACTACTAGTACTCTTCAGTAAAAAAACTACCACCTCAAAGTTTGTAGCATGTCTGAAGAATATTACACTTTCATATTATTTTTTCGTCGAATTTCATCATCTTCCCTCAATTGCAGCTCTCATCTAGGATAGTAACTGCCATCACGCGAAACGAATTGGCAGTCACGAAGCATAAACGTGAAGCAAAGGATTCAACCGAATCGTACCGTCTCCAAAGCGCCCACACTGATGTGTGCATGTGCCCCCACATCGCACATCCACGACGATTGCATCAAAATATGGCAGAGACGTGTGTGACAGTTTTATGGCCGGCGACCGCCAGTGTGCAGTTATGGTGTGGTGCCCAGGGCCGGGATATCTCAACCTGTGCCACCGTGTCACCTTTCAGTGCGATCTTACACTTCTGCCATTATTATCTGCACCAACGCTGGCACTACTGGCATTTTTCACTTCTTGCACGGGGCAGATTTATAGCTGAGGTAAGGATGACTTCTCTATACTGCACTGCAAAGCATATATATATATATCTATTCCTTTTTTTCCTTTTGCTACTCAAAGTTGAATGCAGAGTAAGAAATAAATAAAATATATATGCCCCCAACACGCTCACCCTCCGCTATTCCGGCTGGTGCACATGGACACATCATGCACAAATTGTCAGCTTCATGACACATAAATCAAAACGGTCCCTCTTTGCGATCTTAAAGTGCTGCACTTCTCATTCGCAATGCAATTTTTAATGCTACATGCGTCTGGAATAGAGCCACCGGTTTTCTTTTTTTCCACACAAAAAATGTGCATCGTATAAAGTTAACTGTATATAACAGTGAGAATGTTGCAACGAGCTCGCAAATGCAACAGCCTGTCAGCGTGAACGCAGTTGCATATTACGACTGCACTCTTACAAAACTAAAGCCAAACCTTTCCGTTCACCTCGTTGCGCGCCGAAGAGAGAACGAAAAGTTCACCAAGCCTTCATTTCCGGTTCTGCTCACCACGTCGGCTGCATCAACAGCATGACGATGATAAAATTGAACTTTTTTGTTTTTTTTTTTTTTTTGGCTTTCTTCGTGCGCGCAGAACGATTGTGAGAAACTTTCACGCGATGTCTGGGCGCCCTAACGAGCGTTACGATTTAACCACGTAGCTTCCTCGAATGCTTTCGGAGTGCCGCTGCACCGTTAGCTGGAATAGTTGGAATTTACCCGCGAGCCTTATTCTTTGCCTGCAAATTGACTTCATCCAGCGTGTGCGGTATCTCCCTACTGGGAAGATGCTTTTATTTCAACCATTCACCGCCCATCCGCTGGTCTGCTTTCATGTGACGTGCGAGCTACGAGAGTTTTTAAGGCAAAAATAATTATTACGAACTTATTAACTGCCGTCACCTTCCGCTAGCTTGGGCACGGTAACAAAGCGGAAGCCATTTAGGAGAAGGAGGCGTCTTCTTTGTCGTTGGGACGTTGGAAAGCGAAATAGGAAAGCGTCTACACTTTTACCCTTATTTTATCGTTAAACCGCTAGCAAGTGTGACGCTTGCGCTTCCGTCGCATTCGCAAAGCAGAACCTTGAAATTATTTTCTTTTTCATTTCGCTTCCACGCTGCAAGTAAAAAGGGGGCAGGAAAATGAATTATTCTTCGAACGAAAGTTTTTCCCTATTCTGGTCGCCTGGAGTGCCTGAAGTGTACGTAATTTACATCAACTTTCGAACTAAAGTCACATATTTTCTTCGTCAGCGTTAGTGACAAAAACGTAATTGAAACGATGTAGTGCACCATCCGAACTGTGCAATATCTATTACTTTGCATCATTCCTTTCTTTTTCGCTGAAACCACTTTATTACACTTCATCAAACAGATGTGAATCGTGACACAGCGAGTTCTTAATGTAATGACTTAAATTAAATGGAAAATATTAAACTCAACGAATATACCATTCAATAGTGCAGTTCAAGTTATATTTCTGTAGTAAGTGCTTTACTGATGAATTGAGTAAACAAAAACAGTCCACTTTTCCAGTCAAATGTTATCCGTTACAACGAATGATCATTCTCCTATTAATGAAAAATAGAAACACGTGCCTCCATAATGGAAATTCCACGAAAATAAGATTGTTCTAGAATTAATCATTGCGTA
>AXCM01004297.1:0-21367 GCA_000473375.1 Anopheles culicifacies | reverse complement strand
ACGGAAGCCAGAAATGGCAGGCCAAGACCTCTCGAGGTTGTAGAGCCATAGAAGAAGTAGAAGAACTATTTTACTACTTGGTTGAGAATCAATGAATTCAATCAAGTATGCACGTCAAACCAATATTTTTTGCACCCACTGTACGTAGGCTTCAAATCAGCTGCTCCATGTGTAAACATGTGCCCACACCGTGTTTGTGACAGCACAAACAAAACTTGAAACAAAAACAATCCCTTCCCAGAACAACTACCATGATCCTTTATGGTACCAAAGTCTGCATTTTGTCGTCCCGTTTGGTCTCGAGACGATTTCAAACCTGTCATCCGCAGGAATGTGGGTTGAGTGCTGCTTTTTTTTCGTTTTCCCAGCCTCAGGCAAAAGTTTCTCCCAGGTTTTGAAATTATGTTGCACCCGTAAGTGTCCCGGCACTCGAAATCATCCCGAGTGGCATCCAATCCAAGTCTTCACACGAGAAACTCACTGCAATTGTCCGCAAAGACGAACGCATCACTTGGCACTCTCCCTACACTTCAGCTTGACACCTCGGGTAATTCCACCCCGGGTACGCATTCACATTGAACTACATGCACACTGGGAAGGGTGGAAAGTGCCACGTTCCACCCAGCACCAGCCGTCCTTTCAAACCGCACCAATCAGCAGGAAACGAGAGTGAAAAATAGGGTCACCATGGCAGAAAAGGTACTTCAACGCCTGCTTTGATGCGAACTCTGAAAACAAGCAGTTGCTTCCCTGTTCCACTCAGCGCTTTCTCATCGGAGCGGAGGCAATGGCCACACGGTGATGGAGTGTGAACACGAACTCATCAGTGAAGGTGAGCTGATTTCACAAGCTGATTCCGTACAGTCCCAGGTCTGTGCGGCTGTGAAAAGGATCATCTGGCACACGGTACGGAGTGCACAAAACCTTCTGGTGGAAGTTAATCTCGACGCAATTAAAGGAAAGTTGCTCGCATAATGGAGGAATGAAAAATGAGACCATCGGAATTATGGGAGCAATTTTAGAAATGCCCTTCTGTGTGCTACCCCACGCTTTTTCCTAGTGACAGTGCGGAAGAATTGAAAACGAGCTCTTCTCTTTATCGAATTCCATTAATCAAACATTAACAGGGAGCTAAAAAGGGAAACCGGAGAAGCGTTGGTGGTGAACGCGTTTGGTGGTCGACTTTCTACATGCCACACAGTCATGCCGTGCACAACTAATCCAAACCTTCGACCCGGCCTCAGTACTCGACCGCGCCCTGCACGAGCTGTAATTGACTTTAAAAAATGAGCAAGCTGCCAACTTTTGCCTCTCGGCCGGGGTTTCCGTGCCAGCCGAACAGGAAACCGCAAAATCCTACACTGTCAACCCGCCCCCAAAACGAACACAATCGTTTAATCTGTCCCGTCGTGTACCGGGCTTTTGGGGTTTTTGGAACTTTTGCGGTCCATAATTCATAACTATATTAATTTGGTCCACGCTGCTACACTCCTTGTGGATACTGGTACCTTGGAGGAATGGGATCAAATCGAATAGAACGTGAGCCGGCCACTCTTGCTCGAAGCTGAAATTCAAACACACCCACATCGATCCCTAAAACCACACACATACACACTCGCTATCCTGCCAATTGTTCTCCTGCTTGCGTAATCACTTTTTGTCCACCTTCTTGCCGTCCGGTGCCTTCCGGGAAAAATCGGAAAAACCGCGCATACCGAAGGGCTTGTGCCGATTAAGCAACGACACGGGTTTTTTGGGGCCAGTGAGCAATTTGAACATAGCTCGATGATTACGGCTGTTCGTTTGGTTTGGCCGGAGTATTGCTGATTGAGTGTGTGCACAATTGAAAGAAAATAAAAACCTAAATGAAAGCACAAATTTCCCACAGACCCTGTAGCTGATTGCTACAATATCCCGTTCTGCTACAAGTGTGTTTGTGTGGCGGGCGCGTAATTTACGTGCGTTGTCAACTGTCACAAACACATCACACTACGCTAGAGGAGGACAAAAAGAAGAAAAAAAACAGGATTCTATTTGCTTCTTAAAATCCAACCCCATACTTCTCAAACACTCCTACGTCAACCAGCCTCAAACCTTCGTTCATGAAGTTTTTGAAGATTTATTGAATTACTTTTCATTCTGCTCATCGATGGTGTGTTTTCAACAGGCCTTTCTACGTCACTCTGGCAGCGATGAAATTGATGAAGCGAAATTGGCTTTCCTGAGTGGAAGAAGAAATTTACTTGAAATGTTTCACAACATTTATAGCGTCGTTGAGGCGTCGCTGACAGCTTCGTTCGCGTTTTGCACGGGCAGCAGTTCCACAGCGAGAAACAACCCGTAAACTAAACAAAAACACTCATACGAAGAAAAATGAAAGAAGATAAAAGCCTATGGAAAAGTTCGGACTCGGAGCGGCAAACGACAAAGAAAGTGCATCAAATATTCACCGCCAGCTTGGTGAGCATGGTACCTTTTTCCCCGGTACACCGATCCAGTGTGGTTTGCTATCGATGGCCGGTATTTGATCCGTTGAGCATAAAAATAAACACAACCCAATACGATTGCCAGTGGGCACTATGGGCAATGATACCTTCATCTACTGACACCTTTCCTTTTGAGAGCAGAGGTGTTTGTCCTCGGTTTTGAAGCTGTGGCTTCAAACAAGATTAAGGAATGAACCTGTTTGATTTTGTCTAGCGGGTTTTGAATTTGGTTTTATGTTGGCGACAGCGAGTTTCAAAATTGGAAATCTGATCATTCACAGTTATTTTTATTTTCAATTTCATGTTATGGCAACTGAAAGTAATATTTTTCCATATTATCTATTTATTCATATTAAATATAGTACGCAGGACTGTCGGTTCTTGTTGCAAGTAAATTTAAATAACGGAAGCTAGAATTAGGAAACGAAAACCACTTCAGGCGGTTACTGACCAACATCTAAAAATATTTTAATAAACCATCAATGGAGTGCACATAGCATACATTTAGGCGAACTGATTGTTGCTCATTATTGGTTAATGAATCAATTAATTATATTTTTTACTTTTCATTTTATTATAAATACTTGAATCATTTATTGGTTTTTTTGCCAAACACTTCATAAAATAATTCTCGAAATCAAATAAGCCTTAGGGCTTGCGAAAAAAAAAATATACGGGAGTTCGTCAATATAACCAAATCAATCAATAATTCAACGTTTTTGGAGTTTGCCTAAAAATAAACCAATCACACTGGTAATGAAGAAAAACATCACCTTTCCCTCTTTCAAACCACTACACGCTTATCAGTCCCATCGTGGACAATATTGGAATCACTGAATTTAATTGCCAAACAGGAAGCAGTCACACCTTAGCGTACAAACGACCCACGATTGTGTTTACTTCCAGCTTACACTAATGGACGTTGATGTTCTATTTATGTCCCGTGCCCTAGCCACCCCTGCCCACCCTGCTCTCGTTTCGTCCGTGGTGATTCGATCAAATATTAGCACAACGATATAATCCACCATTTCCTTCGGGCGAAATAAGGAACGCCAACCAATACCAACACCACCGGCAACAGGGCAAACGATTAAGCCGAATCGCTTTTTGAACGATCGCGAGATTTTCGATTCTCTCGACCGCCCGTTCAATAGCAGGGCGCCATCTTCCCGAATCCCCGATCGAACACGGCACGGATGTTTGCGCATGGCGCTCGGGCCGATATTATTCAACAGTTTCAAAATCAACAGCCTCGTGCCATTATAAACTTGATTGAATTTTAACGATATCGACAACGGAAACGACCCTTGATGGTGGCCCGCTCGTTTTGCTGTGGGATGCAAACAAAAAGAAACAAATAATGAAAAATAGCACACGGCTGTGAATCGGAGCGCCTTCGCATCCTTCAGAAACTCTTCACGTACTATTTTATCTTCCGCACAGTTGATTGTCCCAAAACACCTCGGTAGAAATTATATTTCCAAAAGCCATTCAGGTGAGTTTGCTAGGTGTAGAGCAGGAAAGGGAGAGTGCGAATGTTTAGCTTCTCACTCCAAACAGACTTCGAGAGCTTTTTGTTGTGCTTTGGTTCGTTTCCATTCCAGCCGTTGGTTGGCGATGCTGTTGCAAATAGACGACACTCCCTTATATTTTATTTCTTGCACCAGAATTCTGTATCCCGAATCGGTTGTCCCGGGTCGATTGGAAAACTTATTTTTAATAGGAATCAAAACAAGTGACACAGATGAAACTCAAAACGATGAACGACCTGAATGAGAAGCTTGGTGAGATAATGATGAAAATAGCAAAAACGCTAGCCTTTCGGGAGCGAAATTGGGATGGTTTCGGCAAACTGCTTTCTGGCTTTCAGTCTCTATTTCGTTTTTTATATTTTACCGATTTCGCAAGACATTTTCACAAAATCATTTGCTGGAAATTAACAGCAAACCGTTCATTGGCACGCCAAACACAACACAACAGTAACACACAGATGCTCACCACCTGTGAAACCACCTGTTTTTTTTTCTCTCTTCTTCTGGCCAAGCTATTCCCGTTGGCACAATTTCAACGATTCATTTTCATTGTTGTATAGCGGGAGAAGGATAGCGCAAGACCTCCAGCCTTACAAAACGCCCAAAAAGCTCTGTACGACACCCTCGTTAGCGACAGCGATCGCGTTCGATTGTGATGATTTATTTCCTATTTCATCGGTTTTGTTGTATTGCGAGCCATGCCAAGATTTGGCATTCTGTATGTTCGCCATTGATTGGGATGAGATAGGGATAGTATCGTGAGAGAAGGAAGTGAAACAGTGTTTGTAAAACCGTCTCCGTAGCGTCAATCGCAAACGGAGTGGGTTTTATTTTCCTTTGGTTCAATACTTTCTCAACCGCTCGACAAATCATTACCGTAATGAGTTCGCGCAGGAACGAACCGTGATCGATTTCGAAGCAATCAGTGTACCAGCTGTTTGATTCCAAAAATGAATCGTACAGAGTACACAGGGATGATCTAGATTTTTGTTACCGATGCGAAAGAAGTATCGAGTAGGATATGAATAAATAAACATACAAATCTAGTCAGTTTTAATGTCCCGGAAGAATTAATTCTAATTTGCTGTTGGAAAAAACAAAACAGTTTAAGGAGAAAGTTACGAATAAATTAATTTAGAAATTCAAACGCCTGTGCAATAGGCAATTCACAATACATGATAATTATTCGGCATTACATGATAGAACAACAGCGGAATCTAGGAAAAACTAGATTCATTCAAAAGTATTCATTCAAAAACTCATAACAGAGGATTCAATTACGAATTCGAACCCATTGCCAACAAAAACGATCCCTCGTGATAACTCCTTGAGGAAAATACTCGTGCAGTAGAGCTCGAAAGCAACAGTTATGTTTTTGGGGCTGAAAACTAAGTGTATTAAATTGCTGAATTCCTTACCATTCTTTGATGGCTACCCAACTATGGTGACATTCTACAGTGCTCTTCAGTAACACTTCATACTTTGCTGAATTGTTGGTACATTCACACTTTTCCCTCAAGGTTGATGCAACAAGGATTATCCGGTACTTTAGATAAAGAGCTATCTTAGCTATAATTTTAGTTCAATAAAACGTAATTATTCTTTCATAGTGTAACCTTTTCTAGCCATTGAAAAGCCAATAAATCCGAAATTATTTTTAAAATGAAGTAAAAAACATGTTTTTGTTAAATATATAATTACTAATCAATCGCTTTCTTTTTGTTTCCATTCTGAATAAAGGAAAATGAAACCGTTGTTTTGTTTTGCTGAATTTATTTCCAATTAACAAACGCCCTATATCGATACCCGATCGCCCTAGCACCACAGCCTGTTGACCATGGAATTGCTTTGCAAGAAGCACCTTCATCGACACCGGTTTCACAATCAATCAATTGCTAGGATTGTTTTTAATTTGAAAATCGATATTCAATTTCACAGACATCCAGTGAAGTGTTTTTCTCGACCAGCCGGTACCACTCTTGGGTGACGAAATGTTTCCATTGCACGGTAGGAATCAAGTTCTTTGAGGCACTGCAAAATGGATTCGAATTTCTTTTCGGAAAACCCGGATTGGAACGAGGATGGTGGGGTGATAAAACAAGTAATTAAAATTTCCTACCTTTCTGACGGGAAAAGTTGTTACGAATTCAATAATGACCGTTACCGGCGGTAGCTGCTATGCAAAACTCATCCAACAAAGCAATAATCTCGTAAGGTTGAGCATTCATCGAAAAAAAAAGGCACTCAAATGACAAACAGTGAAGCTTATGACGTGCGTGATGGTAGCCGCAGTACTTCGCCATCACCCTGTTGATTCTAAGAATGCTCGAATTTCGACAAAGAAGCAAAATGGTTTTTGACGACGAAGGATCTAAGGGACCTTTTAAATAAAGATTAATTGCATCTCGGCCGGGAGGACTTAATAAATCAGCGAAGCAATGGTGGAAATGTCAATTTGCTCTCTCTGTTGATCATTTTGAATGAGGTTTATTAACTTTTCGACGAGAATGAACAATGCTTTCGGAGCTTTTGGTGCTAATCGTTTTGGGTTTGGCTCGGAAGGCAAGAGAATGCACAATGTTTTTGGAATGTTACTTACTTCGTTGGTGCATTTCTTGCATTCCTTCAATGGTTTAGTTTTCAACGAAATTTTAATGTAATTAATAAGAAGTATTATCACTTGTTAGAATAAGCAGTTGAAGATTGAAAATTGTCTTAATGATTGTGAAATAAGATCACAGTTTACAGTCGAAAACATTAAATTAGCGGTTTTGTGTTCCTGGCATGCAGTTTCAATGGACAAGATACTTATTTGCAGTTAATGTTCGGCATTCAAGAAGCGACTTCCTAGTAGAACATTTATTTGATAAGCAAAGCTAAAAGCCGACAAATATCGGTCATACTTTGCCTCACCTGGGTACAGGAAATTAAAGCATAATGTAAATATAAAAGAGTATATTTTTCTGAAAAGTAAAATATTACAGTAGATTTTAAAAATATAATTCAAAATTAAATATAAAAACAGCGCCCAAAACCGTTTCAAACAGTACAGAGCAAATGCAAATATAATTAATCCTCTCACTCAAATACATTTTTATCTGACTGTATGTTTATACGAAAATTAAAAACTATGAACCGAAGTAATTGCTTCTAAGTGAATTTAAATATTGAATGTGGGCACATGGGTAGATTATTTTATTTGGAAAGTAAAAAACTACATCCCATCACATAATATTATAAAATTACTGACCTAAGCGTTTGGCAAATAGCTCCCAAGAGCGCACTACAAACGATCTTCAACATCAATGAAATTCTCATCGAAAAACGGAAGCGAAATTTTATGAACCTCATTTTACCCAACATAAACTTAACACACATACACATACCCAAATACGACCAGTGGCGATGGTTCACAGGTGCCCTAAATGCGAAGACCACTTTCCACGGCCCGATACAAGTGAGCCAAGTTCTCGCCACGGTAAATTTAACCCTGCACCGTACAGCGTACTTTTTGCTGCCCAATGAACATTGGACGGGCGGTAGAGAAATCTTTCCCCGAGACCACTTTCACCTGTCGGCTAGGCGCTATTGAGTGCAGAACTTAAGTGAAGTGTGGCTGTTGTTAAGAGCCACCCGGAAATACCGATGCGGCCTTCCCGATGCGGTCGAGGACCGTGTGCCGGAGGGTAAAGATAAAGTATCGCCGTTCAATCTTCCCTACCGCCGGTCTCTGCTCTTGCGACTCCATTTAATGTCCAACGCACCTGGCTGGAAGGATTTCGCTCCAGTCAAACTTCACCCGTCCAAATCTAGCTCACCGTGCGCAGGATGAAGCGTGATTGTTTTTCCACTAATTCTTTCGCTCATCGGGTTTGGGGAGAATAGGCTACCGGGAATGGTGAGGATCGGAGGCCGTCTGGTGAAGAGAAATGTACCATCATTTGGCGTGTAATGAGTCAGATTTGTTGATGCTATTTATTCGGCCAGGGATAGTTCATTGATTGGTCGTGTACGATAATGGTCGTACGATTGAAACGGTGCCCACAGACCCGGCAGGCTCCGAGGGCATAATTGAAGGATCGTTTCGGTGGATGGATGCTGTTGATTTAAGCACCGCTTGGTGGATGTTGCTTCCTGGTAAATGTTGCCTTTCCCACGGTCGGATTTACGCTGGCGTAGGGTTGGCAAAATTATGCAAAAGCTTGTTACGCTAATTACACCACGCGTAATTGAGCTGCATAAAAACCGTTGTTATACTAATCATCATGCAGGGTTTGATGGAGAACTATAATTTAAGGTGATTAGTTTCCTGTCATAGAACGATTTTCATTTTAATCGGCATCATCATACACGTAAATGAATGTAAATATACTTTTTTTTTCGAACAGTAATATTGCAAGCGATAGAATTTTAATGCATGATTGACTCACGGCGTCATGCATTGTTGAATGAATACCGAATACCGAAATTACAAATTAACATGATTCCTAGGATGTCGTCTAAATAAATCTTCTGAATAAAACATATTAGTTAAAAGTTCTCTCGTATTATGTTAAAGAGCTTCTCCATCACTTTCACGTAGTGGCAAGGTCCTCCCTAGATCCACAACCCAGATGAGTCTCTGTACGGAAACCAATGTCTAATGTTTCATGCGGTACTATCCATACTCGGACCGGAATACCCTTACCCGAGACGAAAAACGTTCCATCGAACGTGAAGTGTATTATGTTTCATCACTTATAAAGCTATTACCGTACCGTGCTGGAGAAGAAAAGTCGAACCCGGTTAATGGAGCACTGGGTGGCAAGAGGGCAAACATAGTCGCCACAGACTCGAAAGAGCCCATACATCGGCGTCTCCCATATGGCACCGGTTCTGTTCCACTCCATCTAGCCTTTTATCCTCCATCGGTGCTAAATATGCATACACATCCTGGGAAGACACTGCACCCGGATCCCTTCGGTGAAGCTTTTCCGAAAACCGGATCCAGTCAGCACGTCACCACAGAAAGGGTGCATAGATCCTGCACACTTCATTCCGGTACGGTAGCGAAAGCAAACGGAGTAGAATGATTACTCCACACTCGCATGCTGCGATCTTCAAACAGTGCAGGTCTTTTATGCAATCATGTCGATGTCTCCAATTTCAAAGCAGTCTGTCTGATAATGCAGTCGAAGAGTAATTTGACAAGGATCCGCTTTCTGCTAGCTTTTGAGCAAAGCCGATGCGTCAAATTTTTGCGTACATCGAAGGTGTATAAGCACGTTTGAAGGTACATTACCCAGAACCCTTTTGAGGAAATATGTCCCAATCGTTTTTTTTTGGTCTCTTTCTCCTCAAAACTTCTTTTCATTAACTTCCACAAAGGCACTGGTGACATATTTTCATCTGTGGACGTTCTAAAGCGAGACTACGTGACGATTAAGAGGTGTGAAAACGCTCGGTTTCATAAACACCATGAAAGCATCTCTGAGCACGGACAAAACTCCACCGTAGATGATGTGATTTTATGCTACATAATTTTCACAACGAGATCCTTTTTCTTGCCCGCACAGAATAAAATGCTTTTCCCACGCTATCAATCCACAAAAACCTCAGCGCAAAAAGGGATCACATTTCATTTTGGGCACGATTGGCACAAGATAGAAATAAAGAATAACAGAACGACCAATGGTACTGCCCTGTTCAGCTAAACATGCTAAGACCTTCCATTTTCGGTTTCGTGAAGGAAGACTATCTCGTTTGCCCGGTGGTGATAATAGTGAATAGGAAAAAAGGGGCGGAGGACAACGACTGCTACTTGAAATCTATTTTGCCTGAATAATCTGCCCTCCCAGGGTATGGGAAGCGAACACATCGGAATGTGAATTTCCGGTGATAAACACTCGCCATTGGGCATTCGGGTTGGGTGGAATGGCCGGAAAAGGTTTGCAGTACCGTACACTGCCAAAGCAACCCTACCCCATAACATCTGAATGACGCCGAGGAAACAGATAAATGTTTTCTGCATCCATTTTACTCCGTTCAGCTTAGGAAAAAGGAAAACAAGTTGAGACCGATTGATGAAAATCCTTCAGACTGGGTCTGGTTCTCTTTTTTTTTGTCCATTCGTTTCGATGCGCATTCGTCTATCTTATTTCCCGGCCGACACCGGTCTACCTTGAGGCTACTGAAAAAAGGTGGCCACCACCCGTTGAGATACACGTTCTCACGGTGGTCTTGCTGCTTGAATTTATATATCGGTAGCAAATTATCTGAGGATTATGCGTCACCCTTTGGGAAAGTTGCACCCGACCGAAAGTCCGTGTATTTCTTCCCAACCACCCGAACGGTACATTTGTCAGCTACGTCCAGTCCTTTCACACGCAAAGAGCATCAGAGCAATCGTAAACACCGCCCAACACTCCCGAAGTTGGGTAATGGAATCGGATGAACCATTCCATTTCGGACCCTTCCTTCGTCACGGTGATTTTCTCAGAATCTGTGCAAATCCGATCGATGGATGCGTTCGAACATGGCACAACACCGAGTTTGGCTTTGAGTTGCTCTGCCTGCACAAGCTAACATTTGGGATTGATATTTCTTCGAACTTAAATCGCCCATTCGTGTTTAGCATTTTCCCCGTGACCTTTCAATACTTTGCAGGGCCAACAACAGACAGGGGATTAGGGAGACCGACGGTGATGAGGATCTTTCTTGTCAAACGTAAGGTGCAAACTTGATGGACTCTTAAAAGTCACTCAAACCCTGCCTTGACTGGACTGGAGTTTTCCAATAACAATAATAATAATAAACTTTTGAGTGGTTAAGACTATAGTGCTTCGTAGAATCATAACGGTATGGAACGGAGAATAAATAGCGGTCCTTAAAGAGATTTAATGAGCGCATAATGAAATTTAAAAAGAGTGGTTTTTCCTCTCCGCCTTCTTTAGAAAAGCCGGTTTTCTAACTACGCCTAAATGTATGCAATTTGTAAAACTTATGATTCGTTAACTTCGTTTGTCCCTTAGAATTTCTTTAGAGGTTTATTTATTTACCACAATTGAAAAACAGTATTTTTTACATACCTTTGTTTATTTTCTTTTCAGGTTTCACCCACAAAATAATACCAAAACGCAGCGCAGGAGCTACAACAAAAGCACTTAAAAAAATACTGTAAGTTTTTATGATTCCATTTTCGACTTACACAGTTCACATCACCTGCAGCGAAACTATTTCGCAGTAAAAACCGGAACGCTATTAAAACGGACAAACAAGCCATGTCCTGGACTTCCTTCGCGTTCCCCCACCTAATGGTCATCCTAATGATGTATTCAAAGCCGACACAGCACCGCACAGCACTGTAATGAGACACATTCCCGTCCGGGCGTTGATAAGAAAAAGCCATTAAGGTGGTTTAAAAAGAAATTCGGTTTCATTAAAAGTGACACCGGCAGAAATGAACAGGACCAAACCGGCGAGCAAAACTTGCCCTTGCGACACAGGGTAGCAGGTGTAGCTGGGAAGAATGCAAAAATATATAAAAAGCACTTCCATTTACTCTCTTTCCTGGGACGAGACCCTGAAAGTAGGGTAGGCGGCAAAAACTATGGCCACTGATGTACAAAAATATGAAAACCGCCTTATTTGCTTTTTATTCCGCTATGATACGCTAAAGAAGATCGTTAAATAAAAAGCATCGCGTTCGCATCTCAGCACAAACGAACTAGCAGAATTTGTTGAAATGCTTAGCGTTGCTCGCAAAACCAGGAAGCTGTCACTTGCCTGAAAGATGTACCTCAAACTGGTTTATTGCGACCACGTCAAACTCGAACCGCGAGTGGTTTGTAATTCGACCCAACCGTCCGGGCTGTACATCACACGAGTGCCTTTACCGAGAAGGACAGTGAACTTGAAAAAAAGAAACCGTCGCTACTCCACTTAGTTTTAATGGGCAAAATTATAAATGACGTAGAATTCACTTCTTTTATGTCTCGTTCTTTGTCTTTCAAGAAAGAGCCATCCTAAAAGGTCCTTTAGTTTTTCTAAATAACTATAGTAAGAGTAAGCGTCACTCACAATAAAAAGCACACACACACATCAATGCATTCAAGTAAAATAGTTGAATCGTTTAAAGAAAACACATTCCAACGAACGTAACTCAATTAAACATCACGTCTGCATTAAAATACCGCTCCAGAAATTGCTCCACTTGAAAAACGCTTTAAGAGTCACGACATTCACCACCACTGTCAGCTATCGACAGCGACCTTACACCGACCGATACATCATCTAAGCACACCGTCTGGCGGCAGAGCGATACTCGGTCACGGTCGATTGAACTTTGTCCAACTTTTGCACTAAGCCACGGGTGATTGACTTGACTGGAAAATGTTTTCCACCATTATTTACATTATGGCTGTATGATTCGTTCCCATTTTCAGTCCCCGTGCCGTACCATACTAAACGATCGCAAACACACAAAAGTCGGTAGAGCAGCTGGCGCGGGAAAAACTTTTCGCCGCGAGAAATAAAGCAAAGTCCGTTATCGTTTTGCCTCTTCCCGCTCGCATTTTCCCTTCGTAAGGTTTGGCTTTCAATTTCGAATCTTCAAACTACTTTTCGCTTTTCATTGTGCTGCAAGGCGAACGGAGGCGCGTACACACTCACCGCCAGACAGGTAATCCCGTGCCGTGCCCGAAGCCTTTCGTGCGAAAGACTAATCTTCCCGCCCAAGCTACGGGGTGGCCAATGTAAGGCTGAAAGCAACATGCACGATTTCCACCGTGATAAAATGTGTGCAAATAGTCACGAACCTCTCGGCACGGGCCGTGTCGACGATCCCCGGTCGCCGATCCGGGAGTCATTCCGTGCTGCTCACGTGCCGACAGCGTTTAATTAAACCCCGTGGGTAAATATTTTCACTAACTGCCGTTCGTTTGGGGGGTAAGTTTGGGGCTGGGTTGGGCTTCTTTTTCGTTCCAGCCCTGTCTGCCATTCCGTAGAAAACCATTCTTGTCGTTTTTTATTAGCAGATACTGCACATAGCCATCTTCAGACATACTCACACGAGCAAGCACGCACACATGCAAACACGTATGATCGTCACTACCACCACGCAGCGCCACATCCCTTTCCCCACCTTGGTACGTCGTCAGATTTATGCTGATAGTACGGGTGGGCTCGTTTTTCTTGTAAACGAAAGATAATCAACAAAAGCCGAGAGGTTTCGAAACGTAAGTGAATCTACATCCATGTGGCCTTCACGTCGTATCGGGTATCGGGCGGATGTTTAACGAACCAAATGTTTCCGGTCCTTCATACCCTTCCCTCCCTCGACAGACGACGGCTTTCGACTGTTAACATCTTGTTAAAATGCTCCCCTGAGCTCTCTTTCACCCGGTAAGTGTTTCGCTTGAGGATATTGCATGCTTTTAGGCGAGCACCCAAGTGTCTTGGCCCCGGCAGGCATCGACGGTACGGTTGCTGAGCTAGATACGTTGAGCTGGTACTGTTTTGCCATGCTTCGAGCCTCATATGCCACTTAATTTACACACCTGCAGGTGTAGTTTGTTTCGGGGAGTTATTAGGCTTTCACCTGGTAAGCGACTCGTACCGGAATGGTTTGAAATAAAACATGCTCGTGAACGTACTGTGTGAGTAAATGAAGGACAGGTGTGTTTTTTTTATTGGTTTTAAATTCGGCTATAACACCGGGTAGAATACGCTTAATATTTTGTTGTAGAAAATTGCTCAAAAGAAATATATCGTTTAAAAAGCCTAAAAGTATGCAATTAGAAATGCATCAATACAAAAACTAAAATTAATGAAATTAGCTCTCCTTTAATAAGTAATCAGTATCAATCAATTGTGACTGCTGCTAAAGATACGAAAAGTTAGTCCTTGCTATGAGGCAACAATCCAGATGGGATTTACAAATCACTACTGTTATATGAGAACCGGACGTCTTTTCCATGAGTTCAGGGAGTCGCCTTTTCAACATTACTAACATTTTAAAACGACATCAAACAATTGAACCATCAACCGGGCTTGTTAAAATCTGAGGTGCTTTTCTGCTCTGTCACTACGTTCGAAAGTCCTAAGATAATAAAGAACTGTTTAAGTTCCAGTGTTCGAATTCGTGTCCGATTTAGGGATCCCGTAAGATTTCTCATCAGAAGGATTTCGATCCCGTTAACGTCCACAGTAATGATGTGCTCTTTTAGTTTTACAATGAACTCGCTTTCGTGCAACGAATGAAACTCGCCAGAATTGCTCCGAGCCACCTAATGCATCTACCTTTTTAAGAGATCCACATGGATACATTAGACATGATATGGTTCAACAAAGGTGGTGGGATGACATTGAAGCGTCACCTATAAAGAAAGGAAAGACGGATTGACTACCGGTGTTTTTCAAAAGTTGGCAGTTAAGAAGAGTCCTTCATCAATTCAAAGGATGCGTATTTTAGCCCCGAATAAGTGAGTCGGAAAACAATTGAACGATATATGGATATAAAAAATTAACATTATGGGAAGATTTCTTTACGATCTGATCAAAATATGTGATCTGCTTCACTAGTAGCTTTTGAATCGCAATATTTTTCAAGGAGCTATCTAATTTTGTTAGCATTATTTTACGTTTCGTATTTTAGAGTTCATTATTCTGGAGTCATGGAGTGTACAAATGACATTATTTAAGAAAACTGGTAGAAAGGATCATGGACTTCACTTAAAACTTAACTTATCACCATAATTTAATGCAATGATAAATTAAATCAAGTTTTATTTACATTTCTCCATTGACTTCAAGAAAAAATATTGCCAAAAGCTAAGACTATAAGCGAAATATGTTAACATTAACGAAATAAAACAAATGCACATCCACTGATGCTTCCATCGCAAAAAAATCCTGGATATTGGGATAAGTGCTGATAATATATAAAATTATTTCATCACACTTAAACATGATTTATGATAATGAAACCCATCCAAAGCATATTAATTAGTGTACTGCGTGCCAAACGTTTCCATCCCCAAAACTAATGTTTCCAACTAACCAATTCACACGTACGCGTCGCTCGCAAGAATAACAAAATTCCTTGCTCTCCTTTGCCGATCGTGCGATCGTTCCTTATTTCCCACCCACCTACACAAACTATCACCCGTTGGTCGTAGGCGTACCACGCGTAGCAGAGATTGTCGCTATTTTTCGACGTCACACTTTTTAATTGACAGTGTCACCCCGTATGCCGACCCCTAACAGACATTACCGCCTGACAGCCAGCCGAACGATTCATGGTGCTTCGTGACACGCATTCGGGAAAATTTCGTGACTCAGTGCTGAAATACATTCGCTGACAGCATCAAGCTGGCAACCGTTGTTGGCGGTTGGCTGTTGATTTCTGTCGGTACGAACGAAACCCCGCATGCCTCACTAACATATAATCAACGCCCGACGTGATGCAAAGGTGCTGAAGACGCAGTGGAGCGGTGCGCTGGCGTAGCACAAACTCGATTTGCAATCAAATAATTTATATGCAAATGATACGAGTACATCACCCTCGCCGGTGCGGAGGCGTGATTCAACATACGTGCGGAAGCGATCGGTTCACTTGTTCGCGTAGACACTTTTCGTTCTGTGACACACCGTTTCACACACGCCCGGTACGGTGCTTTCATGTTGCCCTTTGCATTACGCCAGCAATCGCAATCCGTATATCTTGCTTACCCCCGGGTGGATACGGTCAGTGTTTTAACCTTTCAATTTGCGGCACCGGGAACGCCGGGATGAAGGTTGAAAGGTGAACTTTTTTCAAGCACGTGCCACTTTATGCTCACGTGGCAAATGGAAATCAAACGCACTTCACGGCATTGAAGAATCGCCAATCGTCACGAACGTTTAATTTTAAAATGTTGCCCCCGTTTCGTGCTGTGTATATAATTGATTTATATTTGTTTTTTAATTGTGAGAGATGTATTGTTTGTTTCCGGCTAAGCTCTTGGCCGTATTGATGCTGCTGAAGTGTGTTTTTGAACATATTTGAAAGCCAATTTGAACGATGCTTTACCTTAGTCGTAGGCTTAGAGCAAAATATTGTATTGCCTCCCAAAATGCAAGGGAATTGGTTTACGCCCTGATTAATACTGATTTATTCTAGCAGCAAACGTAACACCCTCTGGCCACTAAACCTGTCTCGGACGAGTTCAGAAGTTACATTCAATTCCGCTCTACAGCACTGCGCTCATCGTTTGGCGTTACTGCGGTGTTTGCCACCTGCAGTCTCCGACGAGCACTGTTACAGCCTGCCTTATGCTTAAGCTCCTCCTTCTCCTCCACACCACACATCTCTAGTGCCACCACTCCCACCTAAACAAAGCCGTTGCTCAGGCCCAAACGTAAATCTCCGACAGTGACACGTACGATCAGGTGTACGAATCTGCACTGTTTCCATTACTCACTCACTAACGAGGTTTACTCGACACGACACAACAACTACTCCATTCCATTCATTCGTCTATCTGTCAAAGGCGCACCAGCCACATTCATAGCGATGGCCATTTGCTGCTACCGACTAGCAGCATTGCCACCATTCGTGTCATCCATTGTGAGAGATTTGTGTAGTTCCCCGGCAAACAATCGCTTCAAACGATGGGTAGAGGCAGCACAAAAAAAAACACAGAAATATGTATGCTGGAAAAAACAAAAACACAAAAAACTTTCTCAGCAGCAGTAATATCCATTCCTCAAAGTGAATGGCGAAGCACAACGAAGCGCATAAAGCCGTCTAGCGGCAAAACGTGCCAACGTGTGTTGTTCACATGTGCGAACGAGGTAAATAATAATCCCTGCAGTGTGTAACGGTTGCAAGATGAGCCAGTTTTTGTTGTTATTACATCTTGCCACACAACGTTTTCGTTATGCGCAAGTGTGGGCTTGCAAACTGCTTTGCCGTTGCCGATGTAATTGGAACTCGAAAAAGGAGTTGCTTCAGAAGTATTACAATCATGTGTCAGTTATTAAATGATTCATTCAAAACACAAAGCAAACATCGGTAAGCATAGCTTTTGAAACTGCAGAGCTGATGAGAAACTCTAACCGTCACAGTTTCTCAAGGTTACGGGGGAGACCATTCATAAAACAAAGCATAATTTATTTGCTTGAAATGCCGTACCAACAGGTTTGTTGAAAAAAAGCAGAGCATTCGGTCGATAGCAAACACACCTTTCAGAATCGATTTTTCATTCGTCCCTTTCTGTATTCGAAAATCATTAACTTTTCCTTTAACGAGCAATTACCCTGAGGTACTGGGCGCCTCCATTAACGGAATGTAAGCTTGCTACTGGTTGTGCTGTTTTGCCACTACTACTACTACTACTACTTCTGCTGCTGTTACGATCACGTCCGAATATTTACGCTCACTGAAATTGTAATAATCGTGCAATAAATCACACCGTTAATGAACTGCCTCATACCGGCGCACACTTGGGGCGTTGACCCAGGCACGGGGTGCTTTAATTTCTTATAATTTAAAGTCATAAATTACAACCTAATTTTACCCACCATTCCCATCACTACACTACACGGCTGGTTGGCAAATATTGAATTGAAAAAACTGGCAAAGTAGGAATGAACGTGAGGCCTCAGTGTTTAATATGATTCCTTGCATTCCAGCAACGAAACAGAACCAAAGCTAAAGCTGAAAGGACACAACACACATACATACGAAAGAAAAAAAACGCTAACTTTTCAGTGAAGAAAATCCAACCCCAAAGCAATCCGTTTGACCCACACCCTGGAAGCAGTTGCTCATGTACACAGGGATTAATTTATTCCATCTGCGTACCGTTGGAACGTGCGGTCCTGTACACACGCAACAGCACACAATATTTACTGCTCTCGTTCGTCGATGCGGTGTCGTTTGGTTTCGGTACCGAGGACCGGAATCAAACCACCGGATAAAGAACAAAAATAAAAAAATAAAACCCCCATTCCCGAAGAAATGGGCAGAAACAAATCAAGAGAACGATCTTTGTTGCTTTTCTAAACCGAGACATCGATGAAATGGTACCGCGAAATGGGGGAATACATTCTAGAAGCACTTGTAGCCATAATGCGAATCGGGTGGACGTGATTCGGTTTGACATTCGAGTCATCCAACCATTTCGATAAGGTCGGTTCATTGCGCTTTGTTGGCAACTAGTCATCTAGGCCGGTACGATCCGGCAGGCCGACCGGCCAGGGAGTTTTGTTGTGGCATTGGAGCATGGGAAGTATTTACTTTCCTCCCCAGAGTGCCCACCGGGAAGCTGATCCAATCTGGATCGGTTTCACTTGATCGAATGCGGGGATAGCCTTTTTGCTTTTCGCAAGAGCTGGCAACATGATTTATACCTAATCAAGGGTCTGGAATAGGAGGCACCAAACCGAAAAAATGGCGATTCCTTTCAAAACGTCAACGGAATGTCAATCATTAAGGTTTTCGTTGAATTCGGGAGATCGAATAAGGTTTCTTTGTATTTTTCAAAGCTGTTTTTTTTATTTTCTTAGGATTTATTTTCACAAGAAGATTTTGCAAAACAAGAATAACCAACTAAAATTAACTCATTTTTAAACTTTTTACGTTACATCAGACTTTAAAGCATTTCTAAATATTCTAAAGCCATGAAATTAATAAATTTCTAATTTAATTTTTATAATGGAAAGCAGTAGCATTGTTTTATAATAATTATGAAAAAACTACCTAGCAAAGGTTTTTATTGACCCAAAAAAAAAAATCAAATTAAATTTCTCCCTTGCAAGCACACTTGCGGAAAACGAAGGATAAATGCTTCATAAATGTTACAGAAAACCATTACGGGAAGCATAATCTACATTTTTTGTCTTTCCTTAATTCAATGAACCATTCCGATCGCCTCCGGCACTTTCGGTAAGAAATATAATTTAAACTTTCCCATTGCTCTCAACAGTTTTCCGCTTCCTTTCGGAAGCGTTGCATTATCGTTGCTCCATCGCCACCAACCAATCAGTCGTTTCACCATTTACTTATTTATCGGACAGAAATGAAACAACAATTGGAATTGTTTTGGCGTGCGGAAACCGCATTATCCTCTCCTCCATCTTACACCATGCTCATCATCACGGTTTCCGTTGAAAGGTAAGAAATTGACGAAAGTAGTGTTGGTGACAAAAAGCCACACAAGAAAGAAACCATTTTCATCACCTTTCTGCTATTCCTTGAATATCGCTCTCGTTCTTTTACTCTCTCTGTCGGAAAATGCTTTCGAGCCACCGTCACCAGTTGCCGGTGCCACAGTGTTCACCCAAATGGAGACAAATTTTGCGCAACTTCAAACCGGAAATAACCGGAACCAGAGCGAAACACTACGTAACTTGGACTTGATTCACGAAAAGTGCCAAGAAGCTGCTTCAAGCACTGTTGTTGGATGATTCGATTCCCAGACTACCATTTGTCGTTGTGCATCCACCTGTGCGACACTATTGCACCTCCAAGTTCGACCACCGCCACAGGCACAGTCCAAATACTCGATAAGGAATTTTCCGTCTAGAGCAAACCACCCAGACCTTGTCTTCTTTCGCTCTCCATTTCGAGCTGGTTCTGACGTTTGCTCCACTTCCATCGTCACTTCAGCTTTGCCGGCTGCATTGATTAAATCTCACGATCCAATTACCTTACGCGGCCGATGCTCTGTATTGTGCAAGTTTGCTCTCACCCTGGCCGTACTCCGTGCAGCACCCGGCAGTTGCAACCGGTGTTGAGTTGCATTAAGGGTGCATCAGAACAGTGCTGCAAGAGTTTGCAGTTCTAATTGAATCACGGGCAACAGTGAAGTGCGCTTATTTTTGCCATCCAGCCAGGGCGCAGACAGGATTGCAACTTCACGCTTGCAAGGGTATTGCTGTTTTCAACTAATTTTGAAGTGCTCCTTGAAATTGTGTTGCAAGTGCAAGGTGTTGCATTTCCCAATTTAAGTGTATATGATCTGGTATTGAGTGTTTTAGTACTTTGTTTATAATTAAGTTTTATAGCTTTTTGCACTAAGCTCAAATTTATGTGAAAATTTTATCATGTAAATTTAATCGTTTAACAAATTAAGGGCCAAACACAAATGAAAAAAATAATATCAACTTTAGAAAACCTTAATTAAACATATAAAAGAATGATTCCGATAATATTCAAAAGAATTATTTTTAAGAACTAAACAATCGACGAAAAGATTAAATAGAACATTTATTTTATTAATTTTTTTACAAACATTTTGGTCGTTTAATTGACTATGACCATGGCCATTCCTGTTGCTATCATGGAGGCGACCAGTGATTTAATACCGATGGTAAAAGGGTGTATTATACCTGAAGGTGTAACATTTATATTTTAACTTGATATCTCTGGACCAATTAAATGTTACGAGTAATAACTGGAAACCACGATTGACAATGTGGTAAAATAAGCATCATTTATTGAAAAAAAAACTAAGAAAGGATAGCTTGTTGATACTCGTTGACCATACAGTTAAAAAATTAATTGTATAAGCTTCTTTTGCTTAAAATCACAGACCAAATTGTGTAAAAAGATTTGTAAAATACTGCAAAAATAGCGAAAAGTTTCAGGGTACACACTTGCAGAATGGAGGCGCCCAGTGTTTCATTGAATATGGTAAACATATAATGGAGGCGCCCAGTGGTCCACTCGAAATGCCCGTAGAATTTAAGGGAGAGGTCACACGGAGGACCGGAGATTCCCACTCGACGGCTTTTTTGGCCAGAAATGTTACGCACACAATGATAAAAAAGGTTTTTGGTTCTTCCATTAAGCACCGGCAGTATGAATGCAATAGCTAGGCAACCTATTCGCACTAACCTACGGAAGAAATTCGAGCGCAAAACGGAGCAAAAATAAAAAATGGCGCCTCGATTTTTGACGTGAAATTATTCCAGGGGACAAGAAAACCCCTAACGCAAAATTTCATTACTTTTCCTAATGCGCATCGCATATTAATCTATTTTGGCAAATTGCAGACCAAAAAACTTCATAGCAACACTCACATCTACATTTGGTTCCATTTGTAAGAGCGTAGTTCAAAGAGAAATAGATATTTTGATGATTAGTTGTTGTGATTACAATTCTATTCCTTCAGACTTGAAATGAGGAAAGTAATGATCGCGGTCCTGGACGCGGTCCTGGACACGAGCTAGGACAAAACTAGGCGGCGCTACGCGACACATACATTGAAACATTTCGTGTAGCCATCAACACTGCATCCCGCTTGCGCTCATGATGCTCCGTACTCTTCTAAACTCTGTACGTGCAGCGTGCAGGGTTTTCAGACATATTATTGACACAGTCAT
>KI423692.1:0-22213 GCA_000473375.1 Anopheles culicifacies | reverse complement strand
TTGTGCTTCGCAAATGCAAAGCAAAACATATTAATTTGAATTATGTTAAAGTATACAATAACGAAGGGGAACCCAAAATAGTTTGATTTGTTAAACGCCACACAGCCTAACCAGAGAAGCGGCCTGTGTGTATGTTTATGCCTTTGGCTGTTTTTTTTTTTTTTTTTGAAATGCCATTTGCAGGTAAATATGTTCCATCAGTTGGAAGACATTGTTGTTGTTTCTGCACAGATTCGTACAGCGTGTTAAGATTATCGTTAAACCGACCATTCGCATGATCGCTTGGTGAGGAATGCGTGTGCAATGCAACTATCTTAAACTGATGAGTGTGGCGACGATACGATCCGGTGTTCCCCAGACATTGACGGGCCAAAGCCCACTCCGAGGTTCCAGTGACGGTAGTAGAAGAAGGAAAGGATCAGCGTGGACGAAACATATGCGTCGAGTTTTGGGGTACGGAAGATGGCGTTGTTATTGGCTGGTGTGGTTGCGCCGCTTAGTCCGATGATGTCAGTCTCTTGATCGCAAGGGCATCCAGTACGGTTTACAGTCGCGACACATCCACGCGCAATCGTTTGTACGGTCTGGCGTCGGTTTCTGCGTTCGTGCTGGCGGTACGCGACGGTATCGTTTGTGGCTTTGCGTGTTGCGTCGTAGCCGATGCGTCGTTACCGTTGTGATCGAGCAGTAGCATCGTGTAAGGCGGCTCCGTTTCGAGACTGCAAAAGAAGTGACGTGCGTTAGTGTCGCTGAGCATTTGTTGGTGAGTTTGAATGTAGCTTCAAACTCAACTTACGCCATTGAGGAGGAGCGCAGTGAAGGCTTCAAACTCTTCGAGGAACATGGCTGCGGGATCGCTTTGGTCGATACGCATCCCGTGTAAGTACCTTGCATCTTGGGTTTGCTAAATTTTTACGAAAAGAAAAGGTAACGTGAGAATGGAACAGATGTGCTAAAGAATAAAACACTTACTCCAACACCTGCATTAGGTTTAGTTTCACCAAGAAGTTTACGTACAACCCTGCGTCATCCTCACGCGTACCGGTTACGATTGTGTCGAACTGTCGCCGCACTAGTTCGCTCGACGCCGGATGGGTAGCTGCCGATCTGTTCTGGTCGAACATGTACAGCGGGACGGGAAATATGCTGTTGAAGCGTCCGCAAAATAAAACGTAAATTAGATGATGACACCACGAAGAAACAGGGAGGTTTGCTAGCGAAACACTTACTTGTGCATTACCGCTAAATCGAACGATACCCGAAAAGTAAATCTGTTCTTCTCCTCCACCAACCAGCTCAGTTTTGCGGGAATTACTTTTTCGAGTTGTTTACTAGAGCGCGTGTGTTTGTGTGAGGGGAAATAATCGATAAAATTAAAATGTTTAAAAAAAAGGCAATGTTTTGTCAAAGTTCTTGAAGGTTCATATTTCTTTAAAAATTACTAACAAATTCCATAGATTAATACTTACACTGTTGTACGCTGCTGTTGTCCGTATGACTAGGGTAAATGGGTGGTAATTTATAACAGATAGAATATATTTTTTAAAACATTTTGTTACATTTTAGGTTCCAAGGAATATCGTTACCTTGTTCAACTCCTTCCTGAATGCTAGGGCTCCTCTGGTGGTTGGACTTGTCTCAGTCGCCTTCATTGCCGAGAGTAACGGCTTCACGCGCTGGTTGGCGTAGGCGTTCGGATTGGTTTGCGCATCTCCAGTATCGCTATTCGGTGAGGTGTACAGTATTTGATTAAACAAATAAAAGCCCCGCTGTAGTATTATAATTACCTTAATATATCTGCCATATTGATGCTCACTTCAAAAGTGAACATATCAGTGAGGTAATTACTTTCGGTATCAAACCGCAGCAACGTTTCATAGGCTTTGCCTTTCTTCAACCTTGCAGGGTGCGACATAACACACGAACCGGCCAGAAGCGTCCTAAAAATATAAAATAAATTAGCCATAATGGGAAAGCGTACAAGAAGCTAATGCTTACCTAAGTACTCGATTAAGGTCCAAGGATGTTTCATATGTTACCTCCTTTCCCTGGTTGACAGTTGTGGTCACTTTCGTTGAAAACCGGTGGGATTTCAGTGTCCTACTGAAAACGTTGTTGCATGATTTAGTGTAGAAAAGAAAGAAGATAAGTAGAACATTAGCAAAACACGTTAGGCTAGAGTCGTTCTCCATCTCCCTCCCCTGCTAAATCAGTGATGTCATCTATCTTTTTACAGTGGTTTGTATTTCGTAAACGAATGTTAAATGTAACAAATATATGTTATCAATTTACATATATACATACACAGACCGACTGCATTTACTATACTTTACTCTCATTTTTGTAATACTTGCGGGATAACTAGCTCAGCGCCCCGGGGGGTGCCATCAAAACAACACTTTTAGGTATTGTTTATTAAAACATTTACAACACAATCCTGTCTACTAAGCATTCGCACACATATACTGTACACCTGTCCTGTAGAGCTATAAATCTGTCGAACGTAGATTGAATAATATTCGGGATGAACGTTCCATGGGCAGTATTGATGGCAAGACAAAGCTAGCTCCCGATCTACTGTGTGTTCATGCGTCACTCCATGAGATGAACCGTCGGTGTACAGTGTTGTATTTGGCAGACAAGTGCTAGTTTCTTTAACGTGCCCTTTTACGCTTAAGCTCCAATTTACAACCAAGCGCTTGCATGTGTGATCCAGTATCCGGTATCACACTTTACTGCTTGTTTCCTTTGTAGAGGTTTACCGTACTGCCATGCATTCTGTGTCTTCGCTTCCTATTTGATTCACATCAAAATGGAGAAAAAAAGAGGCGATAGGAAAGATGAACGAAGGGTGGTACATTAATTCACTGCTTCTGGTGGTGCAACAGATTGATCAACATTAGCTGCATTAGTTCCGCCTAAGTGTTCAGTGTTATGTCCAATAAAAAAAAGCACACCAATACAGTACCCAGCAACAGTTTAGTAATGTTGTAAAACATATAAAACGATAGAATTTCAAGATACCGTGGAATGCCCTACATCGCTCATCTCGGTTTCCATTAGACGAACCTAATAGGCTGATAGGGAAGTAAAATAAAATTTGTGCGTAGATGTTGCATTAATAGCAAGTTAGCAAGTTAAAATAGCAACTAAAATTAGTAGTCAATTGTATGAACCAAATAACGCCTTCTAATATTCATATCGGATAGCTCTGACCATGCAAAAGATGATTAAAACATAACAGACTACTTACGGCAGTGACATTGATTGTGAATTGGGTCCTTCGGCTGGATGATTTTTTTTCATCGTTCTGGTCACGCTCGCGTTGGAGGGTGCGCATTTGTCGGAGCTCTGTGATGTAGCGTCTCCTTTACCTGCGTCAACAACTGTCGATGACGGTGCTAGAACAATTGTAGCATTTCTGATCCTAAAAATGACGTTATGGAACAGTGTGGATTAGTATACATATGAGCATAATGCGACACTACGTAGCAATACCAAATTCAAGGCAAGATTTCTACTAGAAACCCCGATTAGTACCTAGTGTTGTCAGTGTATTTACATCAAGCTGAAATACTTACGGCCGAAGTGTGGGGGGCTGTGAGGTACCACCTTCTGCTGGATTGTTATTTTTGACCGTGTCGTTTCGGCTTTGCAGCTTACCGTCTCCTTTATCTGCATCAACAACAGTCGACACGGGTGTGATGTGCCGTTCAGCAGGACTAGAAACTGTTGTTGATTGTGACAGAATAACTTTACTACACCTGGTCCTAAAAAGCCAGAAGGTAAAGTTTTTCTTATTAAATGTTCAAAACGCAAAAAAAAAACCTGTATCAAAACTGTTGCTCAAAATGCTTACTTTTGCTGGATAGAGTCGGTTGGCACATGATGGCGTCTGGCGGCTTTGATTGAATTCAGCTGATCGCCTTGTGATGCGCTGTGTGTGAAAACGTTCAGGTGAAAGAGCGAACCGTGAGCGGTGCGGATGAGCTCGTTATACTTACGTTTGCAGTGAAGCGTTGCGTTGATTGCGCACGGAAGGAGCAGATGCTGTTTCCATCCTTCCCGGTAGCGTCTGTCGACTGGCCACCGTCGTCTTTCGACGTCCGACGTGCGTCTCTTGCAACGATGCACGTTGCTGCGTACCCCCCAATGGTGGAACGTTTGCATTGCCACGGCGCTGCCGGATGGTGGCCGTTGTGGTAGTGGTCGTAGTTACAATCGTACGTCCACCATTCAATCGATTACCTCGGATGTATCGCGACGTTAGCTTGGCGACCTTTTTTATCCGATTTGGTTTGCAGTGCACAACGTTGTTGTTAACCTGGGACGCCACGTCCAAACGCTCACTGTCCGGTTCGTCTTCATCGTTCAGACACATCGTGTCGACTCGTTGCGAAATGCGTTGCACATTCTCCGAATCCTGAACGGTTGTCGTTTCCAGGTTCGCTTTCTTCGCAATCTGCATATCTTCGTTCTCTTCGTTCGTTCCTACCACCAGACTGTATATACCTCGCGCATGTTTTTCGGGCGGATTGTACGTGTGATGTTGGCGCTGTTGCCGATACAGCTCGCCTTCCTGCAACAGCTGGCTTTGTTTGCTGTTGAGCCATGATTGCTGCTGTCCGATGACAGACCCGGGTCGGCAAATGCGCAACCAGGCGATGGCTTCCATTGCGGTGAATTGATAGTGTTTTATCAAGTATGCACCGATGAGGGTTCCTGTTCGGCCAAGTCCAGCTAAAACGAAAAGCACACAGTACGGTTTTAACATTTAACATGTCACAGCAAATAATATAATGCAATAACTTACCCTTGCAATGCACTGCAATAGCTCCACGGGCGTTTTCGCAAATTTTTAAAAATTGCTTTGCCAGCCGTTCGCTCGGTGTGCTCCCGTCCGAAAAGTACAGATCAAAATGCTGTATGCCCGTTTTCGTAAATGCATGCGCATCGTACTTGGGGGAATTTAGACGCACCACGACGTTAACGTTATGCTCTTGAAAGTATTCGATGTACACTTCCGGTCCAAGCATTACCGTATCGTTGGTGCGCTCGGTTCGGCAATTGGGACCACAGAACGCCAACAGCTTGCCCGGCACGACCCAGTTCAAATCGCCATTCTCGACACACTCGTAATACTCGTAATCGTTCACATTGAAGTCTTCAAAGTTGAAGAAATTCCGCTGCATTCCCTTCAGTACGCCGCTGAGGCAATCCTTCAACGACAGGTACGCGAGATCATTGATCGAAGCGTCACAATATTTGGCGCCATTCGCATGCTTCAGAATCGGCCCGAGTGCCTTCATCGCGGTCTGTACGTTGAACCGCAGATAGATAATGCTGTAGCTTCCGATGAGAAAGGCAGCGTTCAGTATCTTTTTCGGGTCCTTGCGCGTGTAATGGACGAAGGTTTTCGTAGCCCGTGCTTCCTGCTGTAGCGCGTTGTTCAGAAAGTTGCAGTAGCGGTAAAGCTTTGCTAAATTCAATGGGCCAAAATCTTGGTAAAAGTTGGCATACACCAGCTGCTCGTCCGTTGAGAAATAGTAGAAATTTGCGTTTTCTTCAAACTTTGGTTTCTTTGTCATGATCGCCATTTGCAGCCGATCTGGAAGAAAGGGATGATAGGTGGGATGTGGAATAAGCAACACGATTGGTTAGCTGGTACGGTTGATGGATGACGTATGGAGCCCGCACTTACTGGGTAAAATGGTTACCGACTCTACCAACGTGCTGTCTTTGAAACTTTCGCTCTCCCGCATCTCATCATCGCTGGAAAAGATGGACTCGGGAACAGTGTTTTGATTGTGCCGAGCCATCGCTTCCTGGCATGGATTTCTGCTACTGGTACAACTGTGGTTGATTGAAAAGCGTCCGCAAACAACTGAAAACGAAGGAAATGGGTGAGGAGCAACAATACGATACAATACAATAGCACAAAGCAACCCCAATCGATGCTTTGTTGCATCTGATTGACCCAATAAATTTGTGGGTCATCAAGATAGTAACAAAACACCAGCCCCCTAACGAACCCTGACTAACTCATAAAATGTGTCCACCCGCTAAACGGTCCCCAACACACATGGACGATGTCAAACTTAGCAATAAGTCCAAGCCAGCTCCAGTTTATTCGCGTAAAAAACTCAATACCCTACACCACCATTTTGTTTTTCAGTTGGTTTCCGTTTTGGGAAGAAAATAGCCAATCACTGCGAATCTTTATTGTTTGCTGGCCACGCAGAGCGTAGGGAAGGTTTACTCGGAAATCACAGGTATGCCGGTTGCTAACTAGACAAGAGACATCGATCGAAAACATTCGCAAAACCACGAACACCGAACGGGCAAATGGCAGTAAAAACCCCACATATTTTATTCACCTCGAATTAGATGACCCTTTTAAGGCAGGTTGGCGCGTAGGAAGTGGTTCTACAATGTTCAATGCCCAAAACTAGCGGCAATCAACTTTTTCCAACGAAAACAAATGTCTACTGCGGTTCGTTCCGCAGCAACGTCCTACGCACAGCAAGCGTTGAAATTGCGAATAGCAGTAGGCTGGTCGAAGGGGGGTGTCGGGGCGGTAAAAGATTTAAAAAACGACGCCATGACAGCTGCAACCCGTTGTTGTTGAATGGCGTCAGGAAATTACAAGGGGTGGCAAATAATCGAAGCCAAACATGCCAAATGGTTCCAAATCGCATTACATTGTGTATTGTTTGTAATGGTGATGTTCTATCACATTTTCCCAATAATAAAACGGAACCTTGTAGTTGCGGCGTCGTCTTCGCTGCTCACATTCCTACACATACACCCACACACACACACATACGTGCACTCGGAATCGTTACAACCTGCCTGTGCAACCAATCTGATGGAGATGCAGAACTGCTAATGAATCGGATGGCTCGGAAACTATCGTGTTATGGAATTCTTCATGCGAAAGGCAGGAAATTCACAAAACTATAGCCATTGCTGCTAAATTTCGATCGTCGGCACAGTGTCTGTTGCGTTCTGGCAAACAATTCACTATTTCAAAACCCATTACTGCTACCAAACGTTAGTTACCGGTTAAAAACTATCTTTAAATTTACAAAAGGCTTATCAACCAGCGCACTCCATTCCCTGTACCTTGGCAGATGTTTAATGAGCACAAATTGATGTTCGACACACACCAAAAACAACACAGCTAATTTGAACGCGTCTGTTCACGACAAGACTTTCCGAGAAATGTCATCTAACACGTGCCCGGATAAAACAGCCACACGCATCAATAGATGCTGTCATGTTCCGAACAAGTTCAAATGAATAGGGAGCGGCTTTTGTTCCGACGCAATGCGTGGCGGTTTGGCAAAACATGTATGGAAACCGAGCAAAGCAATAGGTTCAACAATGGTGGGTGACCAATTTGGAAAAATTGGGACTGAAGAGTTTCCAAGAGTAAGACACGAATTGAAAAACGAGTTACAAGAATTCCTCAAGAATAAGCGAATGCTTTCGCTGATTATTTTACTACAATTTCAATCCAAGCCAGGTTTGCATATTCAAGAACGTTTGCTAAATTGTGTTTGAATAGTTCTTTCGGGTAAAAGCATTCCAAAATTTAAATTACCGGTAGAGAAGTTAAAAATATTCCATATGATATTTGCTACGTAGCGAACTGGCAGTTGGTATGAAGGTTACTGTTCCATCAAAACAATCAGCTGTCAAAACAGTACCAATTTCGCATAGATACGAAATAAGTTTTTGTGGATTTATGTAAGCTCCAGTGCTGGTGTAATATCGGTGCTTATATATAACGTTTCTTACATTGTCCAACGCTTTGTTTGGGGTTTATTGTTTTAGTGAAGCTCAGCGGTCTCAACAATCAAACGTCACAGCATGCCTCAGGTAGCGGCCGCATCCACGCCAGCGGACCTCCCCACCGAGGAGCTCGATTGGATACAGATGCGGAAAGATTTTGCCGGCGTGCATGCGGAAACAACCAAAGAGAAGATGGTGCGTAAGATCAACGAGAACCCGCTCGTACCGATCGGATGTGCCGCCACGCTGACCGCACTCGGGTTTGGGCTGTGGAACTTCCGGCAAGGTCGATCCCAGATGTCGCAGTACATGATGCGTGCCCGTATACTGGCCCAAGGGTTCACGGTGCTCGCCCTGATCATCGGTGTGGGCATGACGTACGGCACCAAGGAACCGCCGAAGAAGTAGTGACAATGCGGACGTGCCGTTAAAAACTATGCTAAACTGTTCGCTTTTATTACGATTTGGAATAGATGGGAAAACGCATTTGCAACCCTTAAATTGGTAGCTAAACTGAACTGAGTCTTACTTCCGTCACTTCATCGTAGGTGTCGATGGGTTCCTCTGGAATCTCCCCGAACCCGTCCCCGTCCGTTGGTTTCAGCCACACCAGCCCGTCCGCACCCATGCGCATACATTCGAAATGCAGTATGAGCAGTGGGTTGGACCATACTCGTGCCTCTACGTCGAGACACATGTGTAGATTCTGTCGTGGCGTATAGATATCAAACAGCTTCAGGCAAAGGTTCGCATTAAGTGGCACATACGGGATGGGTACCGGCAAACAGAAGGGTGGTGGATTTTTAGCCGACAGTGAATTTCTGTAGATTGACGAATCATCCATAAACACTTCCATGTCGATCGCAAAATCGTACGGTACGTACGCGAAGGAAGAACAAACTGCAAACGAACAACGTAACGTGTAGCTGGATTGCATTGTACATTACACTCTACTTACATTTTCGATCGAAATTAAGATTCTCCATGCGTAGGCCCATGCAACACGTACAAGCTAACGCTTCGCACTCACAGCGGTTATCGTGAATGGAAAATTTGGGCCGATTCATTACAAACGGACACAACGAAACGGTAGGATACTTGAATGTGCGGTTCGTAAGGACGTCGTAAAACTCGATATCAATTCGGCGGCTTTCATTGCCCACGTTGGCAGATAAACCTATTACTGTGAGCAAAACCGTACAGATCGTACCGAATCGTTCCATTCTAGAACGCCTAATAAAATCAAACACTTGCTGAAACCAAACGGTGTTTGCAGCAAAAACGACAAGGTTTGAAGGTGTACAAAAAAGAAATAGCCACGGGGTGGCTTTGTTTTTTTTGTTACGATTCCCGTTTCTCTTGTCTTGCTGTGTTGTGTTTCTTACTATTTTTTGGATAATGTATGCATGGAGGCAGTGAATAATTGAATTTTATATTAGGTGGAACTCGTATGGGAAGAACATAGGCTGGTAAGGCAAACCGGTAATGTATTTTTTTGTTTGTTCGAGGAGATCGGGATATGACGAATTGAAGGAGATAGTGGGCACAATAAAAAAAAACACACATACCTCTTCATGAGAATCAACGTCTGAAACTCATTAAGTCGATAATATGTAAGTTACTCTATTCTGCTTGGGGTTATTTGTTATCTCATCTTGTTTGTAATTAATGGAGAACGGTAACTTTGCAACCATATGAGCGTGTTTTTGCAAAGTTCTTTTTTCACAAATATTTTAACAATATTGGTATAAGAATGATACTGATTTCCGACTCCACACATAAAAATCGTCCTGAACTAGGGATCATCTCACGAATGCCGTTTGAATTTGAATATTCAATCAGGACTGAAAAGCAAGAGCAATATATGACATTTTTTAATTTTCTCGATGAATATTGGGTGTAAAATTGTAAATGCTTTTCAGTAATTAAATGCATGTCTCAATTAGCTATCACCAATATCCAATAATTACGCTTCAAAACAAATCAGTGTAATGGATTGTGTGGGAAATGGCAGCCGTACCATCCATGTAGAGATTTTTGTTAGTTGGGAAAGCCCTACGAATGCTATCCGCTCCGGAACGTATGTTCCGGGCACCGCAAACGAAATGTCGTGCTTATTCCAGGAATCTCAAGATGGCGATCTGCCGTGACGGGTAACAAAACGGTGCGTGTGTGTATCGTCGTCTATTTCCTCTGCACTGCGAGACTGAACGAACCCAGGTGCTTCGTGCATACGTGAACATACAGCAAGGAAGACTGTGAGCATAAACGGTGCGTGAATTAAACTGTGCCGTACGTGAGAAAATTCAAACAATCGCGGTTGGTTGGTGGTGGCGTTTGCAGTGGAATCGTGTATAGTGGTTTGATGTTGGCTGGCTCCAATCGTGTTCTCATGTGTGTGTGTGTGTATGTGTGTGTCCTTAAAGCTTATGCCGTTTTTTTTAATCTCCCTGTTTGCTATCTCTCCCCCGCTCGCTCGTTTTGTGTTTGTTTCTCTCGCTTTCGCTTGCAGTGTGTGAGGAAAACTCCACTCCATCTTCATCGATGGTGGAGCTGGTGGGACTTTTTCGCAGACAAAATGGACTGGAAATCGACTCGAATTGGTGTGTTTTTGGAACATACACTCTTCTTCTGGAGTGCATATTCATACACACATACACACGTGCACCATTGCGCAAACGTTGCATCGATGTTGCGATCGTTTGGAAATTGAAAAATGCCTACCAAGTTTCCTGTACAATCAACCCCACCAAACTCCACAACAATGCTGGTGTTTTTTTTTTTTTTTCTCAGCCGGAGCCCTATTTGCTCTACGCTGGAAACGTATTTTTACATTTCGTGAGTTTAAAGGTAGAACACAGAGGGTGCGTCCGGTTTAACGTGTGACGGGAAGGGTAGTGTAGCATACCATCAAAAGTGCCCTGGGTGGAAAACCATCTTCTCGGGATGCTGCGACCTTCTTGTCAGTATGGGGAATTTATACACCGTTGGAGCTTTTCGTACACCTTCTGTTTATGGGGGAGGTTGGATGGGGTAATTCTTTCACTCGACGTTTCAACTTTTCCTCAAATAAGGGTGCAAAAGTGCAAGCGAAAGCGAAGAAAGGGTGCGGATGAGATGGATATATTATTAGGAATAGAGTGAGAAGGGATGAAATTGGTCTATTGCGCGTATCAACTGAACCAAAAACGTGTTTTTGGAAATTCCATGCATTTTGGATCATGGCTAAGGTTAATTACAAAGTAGGGTTAAAGCATATTGATTTGTGTTATCCTCGGTTTTGTTCGTCATGTTTCAGGTTTTCGCTAGTGTTTGAGAACAACCCTTACTTCGCTATTTTTTTTAATCCTTGAACATCACATCACTCCCTCTCGCTCTTCCCTTTTGGTGTCGTTTTTAAAATATTCTTTTTTTCTTTTGGTAACTCATTTGCCAAATTGCTGAAAAAGAAAAGGGCAAAAAACAACTTCAACTCCAGCCAGTTATTTGTTTCTCTGTCACTCTTGTGTCATCCCCCACATGGGCTTTGTTCCTTTTCCACGAGCATAAATGGCATGGCATTGATCGATCGGGTTTGGTGGAAATGATTGTTTGGATGTTCCCACTATCTGACCTTTCTTTTTTTTTATTGGGGCATACATACACCCCAACGCACATATATTGGTGCGATTTGTATGAAACATTTTGGCCTGTTTCAACCCTTAAAATCAAAGTGCATCGTAAACTCCCATGCCGTTAGGAACCCTCTCTTTCTGTCACGCATCTTCACCTGCCCCGAAGGAATGCGCGCACACACACATCATCCCTTCATTCCCGGTTAGTTTGTATTTGTGCCGTCGGTGTGTATCATCGTACAGAGAATGATTTTCAAAATCATTAAATGAGCAAATTTTTTCCCTTTTTTCTATTGCCGGTGGTACGAAGAATGTTTCAAATATCGTTTTTCACGGGATGGTTTGGTTTTTCACGCAAAGGTTGAATGGAATACAATCCGTCAACCTTCCTTGCTGGTACAGAATGCGAGAGAAAGAGCAAGAAAAAGAAAACGCAACGAACAAGGGTTTTGTGTATCTCTTTCTCCCTATTCCAGTGGTGAGAAATGGTGCATTTTTTGGGAAATGTTTTGTTGTACGTGTGTATCGATGATGATGTGCATGTGTGTGTGTGTGTGCCCCATCTGCAAAGTGCATTTGTGACGACTCCATCGGTAATCATGGTCAAGCAGCGTCTATCTATCGGAAGATGTCTTCTGAATTCTTCCCCTCCCCTTCACTTACACTGTGTTTTTCTCTCTCTCATTCACTCACTCGTTACTTCGCCATCACTGGAAATGCTGATTTTGTGTCTCTTTCGTTTAGCATAATTACTAATATTGGAATCAGTAACATACAATTTAAGATTTTAATTATTTATCTTACTTTTCCTGTTTTTTTCCTTCCAACTGGGAATATCGGAAAGCTTATTTAGCCATGAATTGCGTTTTATTGCCAATGCTCACCTTCTTTCCTTTTATGTCTATCCCGTGAGCATGAGCAGTTTCTTTCTGGCAAACCTCATAAACACACACACACACACAAATAAATGTGGCGTGTATATGTATGCGTGTGTGTGTGAATAGGAAAGAGCGGTCGAGATTGTATATGATTTCTGGATGCTGCGGTGTAGTACGACTGAGACGAGTTTCAATATCCATTAGATTCCTTGCCCACTGGTATGCGTGGCATGAGCATATATGGGTGGGTGTGTGCGTGTACCAGGAGCGTTGGGTTGTCTGCTGTTTATTGCCTACTTTCGCCCTCTTGTCCCTGAACTTTCATCTTATGAAGAATGGGATGCCTTTCAGGCGAGCTTTATCTTAACCAGCAAGCGCCTGTAAGTGTGTGTAACCGTTGTGTGCGAGTTTGTGTGTGTTTGTGGGTCTGTGAACATAGAATGCTCAAGTAGGAATTTTCGATTTCGCTTCTCCGTTGCTTGATCCTCGATGGTTTGTGGGCTAATCATTGCTCAAGAGTTCGTCAAACTGTTAAACTGTGTTAAAAAAAAAGATACATAACATTTTGTAGTTTTTTCACAATCAAAACAATCGACGGGTTATTAATGTTGTCTGTGAACATCAAAGGTTTATAACAACTCCAACTTATATCGATTCCACTAACAGAACGATTGTACAATGTTAGGGTGTTATTCTTTTGCTTATTTTGTTGTTGTTGATCGAGCATACTTACTAATTGTGTTTTTGTTTTATTTTTAATGCCCTCCGGGTTTGTTGTTTCTTCCTGACAGGAAATAGAATAGGTGGCGACGGTAATTACTATCAACAGATATAAATACGGCAGTCGGACAGGTATTGTGTAGGAACGCCACCTGTGCAAAATTACGATCCTGCAGCAAGGAATCACTCGACCAAGCTATATAAACGTGCGGCGCCTGGCTGGAAGCAAAACCCGGCAGAACGCTATCACTTTCCTGTCTGTGCACATCAGCAGCAGCCAAAGTGTTACCGGTGGGAGGCGCGTGCGCACACTAATCGCCACCCTACACATACATAAATACATACACGCATAAACACAAACACACTGTGTGTTTGGGGGTGTGTGCGCTTTTCCACAATCAAACTACGTCCGCGATCAATCGAGTCTGGCTGTCAGTCGATCAACAAACGGTGTTTGGCCCCCATTCGGCACACTGCTGTTCCTCGAATGTGCGTGTGTATATGAGAACGTGGCGAGGGTGTTTCACGGTGTGACCGCAAAATGCGCTTGTAGTCGGTTGCTGTACGCGTTTCGATCCGGTTTGTTGCGTGCGTGTGCCATCCAGTGGTGTCCGATTGCAGCAGCAATAGCAACCGTGCCTTCCTGTGTGGCGATGGCCACCCGGGAAGTGGTCACGAAACGGTAAGCAGTGAGCAGGTCGTAAGCTGCCCAAAGTGTCCGTGTGCAGTGTCTGTGCGAGTGCGTGTGTCACCAGGGAAGAGTGGTGGTCACAAACCCGGCAAGTGAAGAGAGGAAAGGGCGCTTTGTTGCTGAACGCGGATCGGGTTTTGTGTATGAATCATGGCACCGGTATCATCAGCAGCATCATTGCCACGATTATTACTGCACCGTTCTGGCTGCAGTGCGTTCGTTGCACCGTGTCCTAGTAAGACCTTGCGACTGTCCGTCTCCAACCGCGCTTGAGCCTGGTCTCGTGTTCTGTCTCTCGGTGACGAATCATATCCCCACCCCAAAAGCGAGTGAATCCCTCGTGCATGTTGCGTATGTGTATGTGCACCATTCTGTCGCGTGGTGTGGGCGGTGTGTGGTGGAGTGGTGCTGCAGTGTGCAGCGTGTGTTGTGTGCACGGTGTGGTGTGACGGTTTTAAAACGAACCTCCCCCTCAGTTCCAGGACCAACGCCAAAGGTCGTTGAGGGTCGATTTGCATCAATCAAACATTCGAAGCGATACGCTTGCAAATATTCACCGGGAGAAGGAAATGTTATTGACAAAAAGAGCAGCATAAGGCCGTATTTAGAACATACAGACCTCAATGGGATAGAACAGACAGATCTGTGCGTGTCTGCGTGTGCGTGTATGATCAGTGAGACCGACCGTTAACCTTGATAAAGGATACACGGACGACATTCCAGCGACTAGCACATCATTTCGTTACATCCCTCCCGAATAATCGGCTATCGAACTGAGTTGTAAGAAAAGATTTGTTTTACGGACGAGAAGGATACACCAGTACAACAGTTCCTGCGGCTGGGTACATACCCATCCGTGTGTGTGATCCACCCGAATATGGAGAGATTTCTGTCGCTGCTACTGCTGTGCTACGTTTTGTACCAGAAGTTCGATGGTGTCGTCAGCGATCAGGGTAAGTAAGCGACCCCAAAACACACGTGTCACAATATACCCTGAGATATTCGAATGTCCTCAAAATGTCTAATTGCTTCAGTAACTTCAGCTTCTCGTCGGTTTCTCTGGTCCTTATTGAAGTTGCAGGATGCTTTCCCTCCAGTTCGTAGCTGTGTCAAGAGGTATTGGCTCAGTGGTCCACCCGGACCATGCCACGCCAGCCAGAATTGGGATCTCAAGACCTCTGGAGGTTGTAGTGCCATAGAAGAGGAAGTCGAACAAAATCTTTGGAGCTCATGATTCTAGTACTGATGCACTGTGTTAGTGTTGTGTCTTGAGCAACTGAGCCACCCTATTTGCCCAGCTCAGCGAAGTGAGATAGTGAACGCGAGCAACGTGCTTTAAATGAGGTTGCTCATACACGGTGTGTTGATGCTCGATGACTTATATTTCTCATGCACCCATCATGGGTAATGCGGAAACCGGCAAAATTCCTATTGCTGATAAACTTCAGTAGCTCCAGATTCAAACTCTGGGCAGTCTGGATTGTATGTTCTTTGCAAAGGCTGTATATTAACTTGTTAACATCGTCCACTAATAAAAAGAGCTCTAAGCTAGAATGGCTAGCAATGATTATACAGCTAGGGGTAAATTGAAGTACACCTACGAAAGCAATTAATGGTCAGATTCTAGTCCCCTATGTAGTTGTATCACAAAGAATACAAATTAGGCAGCAATAAATATGCCTGTTTTCATGAATAAATCCATCTTCAAAATAGATATTCTTGTTCGGCGAAAAAAGAAAAAGTAATTGAAACTGTGTCTTCAGCATTTGCCGGTTCAGGGATTGATATTGAATTTGAGCTTTCCGCCATCCACACGGGGCGGTGTAAACCGATCCGTTTTGCACATTCTAACGATCACCTTCTTCTGCAGCGGATCAGGTCGAATGCATCTCTATAAAAGTCGGACAGAAGACGACCCGGGTGACCATTTTCCACGGTTCGGTTGAGTTGGGCGGTTTTTTTTCTTCTTAAATTGGTTGTTGTTGCATACCATTACCAACCGCACCTGTCCGTGGCGACAGTGAGCATGGAATCAGCTTTCATACGGTGTCAATTCTCCACCAATAGGTCTTCCTCCACGTGCCACACGAGTACTGGAGCACCACCGCCCCAGCCAAAACCGCCTTTCATATTTTTGTCTCGATCGTTTTGCTGCGGTTCGATGATTTCGGCAGGGAGGATCTCCTTTCCTTTCTTTGCAGTTTGAAAGCAAAACTGCATGTATGCAAATGGCAAACACACGATTTCCATTCGTTTCCATCGGAGAAAGGAAACAAGGCTCTCTTTGCCTCGTACCTATCCGCTGCCACTTTGCCACATTGGAACTGCTGGGAGTAGTGTCATATTTTTTTTGGATCCATTTTATTACCACTTTGCAGTTAAAATATGCACACAACCACACACACAGACACTCGATCACGAATGTGGTTAAACACGATGCAACACGCAAAAAGGCGGGCATGCCGAGAGTGGTTCCAATTTTATAGCTTGCAGATGTTTTACTGTCTGCATGTATGCTTTCTATGTGCGTGGGTGATGATATTCGTATGACGACCACTGGTTAACGACCATTCCGTACGAATTGGTTTCAAGGACTCCAACTCAGCAGTATTTTCGTCCAATACGATGCAGAACACATTCCTTATCCGTTCCTTTTTTTTTGCAACTGTCATTCTTCAACACAATTCTGTGTCTGTGTGTGCGCGCTCATCTTTAACAATTTCGGTCGCACGGACATAATGTCCTTTGCGTGTTAGCTTTCACGTTCGATCCCATCGGCCAATTGTCACCGGAGCATGAATGCCGTCCGGCGGGTATGGTACCACCACACAATGAAGACATCGGACTTAGTCTCCGTGCTCGGCAGGAGGTCATGAAGCAGGTATGCTGCAGATACATGGACCAAACAAAAAAAAAATGGTACTGTGTGTCCTTCCCGGTTCAATTATATGTGCCACTATTGTTTGGACGAAAGAATGCACCATTTTTTTCGGAATTTGTTGGACATGTCCTGAGATCTTCAAGCTTCTTTCTCATTTGGACAGATCGTAGAGAATTGTTGTCCTTTTTTTGTATTGATGTCTAGCTGAGTGTAATAAATGGTTATTAAAGTGTGTCCATTCTATAGATCATCTGTTCTAACTGATTTACTAGATACTAAATGACGGTCTATAACTCAGAAAAAGACATCTTCATAGTATCATTAAACAAACATCAGTACAAAGTCACAAAGCAATTACGGAAGACATGTTACGGAATGCTATCATAATTTCGACAAACTGCAAGCATCGGATCATCTTCAGAGCAAATGTTTAAATTATTAAGAACTCGTGTTAGGGAGGTAATCCTTCGGACTGGACGATTATAACAGTAGTCCGACTAGTAAGATATGAAATTAAAGAGCGCCTTTCTTTAAGTAACAATACAAGTAACAATTCAACATCATTGTCTGGTCTGTTGTGTTTGTGTTAAATGTAAAAGATTTTGTGATATCAACTGGTCAAGTCAGAATATTTCGTTGATCTCCAAACGATCTTTGATTTATGATATAGATCGTATGGTCATAGGAAGTCACCACCTTTTGAAGTTGAACAACACCGATGGAATTAAAAAGCAAAACTCCCAAGGGCTTGGTAATGTCCGGTGACGAGATCTCAAACAGTCAGAACAATCTCAAAGACGTAGGCATTTCCATGTTGCGTTAAGTTTTCACCCGCAAGAGGGCGGATATTTGTTTCCGAGGATGGTGGAAAAATACGTAAACAGCATGCGAGCTCTGGTATACAGTAATTAACGAGCCGGACGCATTTTTATTATTTCTTACAGCTCCCATTCTCTCTGTTGCCTATCTTTAGGGGTTTGTTCTTTTTCTTTCTGTGTATTTTTGTTGTTCATCTCGTGATGCGTGAGTTCCTGAGTTTTTTTTTCTTCTCGATCTCGCAGGTTAATCGTATTCGTTCGGCGTCTGGTTGCGTTTGAAGGCGTGTGCGTGTTGTGTGGGTGGTATCGGACAATTTCCAGGATGAATGGATGCTGATGTAGGCGATGATGGGACAGACGCGGGCACCGAACGTGCTGGAATGGTTATTTTTGGGATTTTCGTTCCGAAGCACGTACCTGGCAAATGGTGCGGAGGGTATCTCCCCGGTGTCCTGTACCCTTTCCCTTGCACGGTCTCTAAAAAAAAGGGTTGCGTTTGTCGTTCTGTGATGTTAGAGGAAAAATATGTAGTACGTCTCCTTTTTTTTTTATAAAAAAGAGTATGTTATTATTACGTATCAGTGGTTCGCCGGGACTGTGGAGCAAAGAAAAGCATGCTATCTCACCTAACCCTAACTGGGCGCATTCACCCACCCGTTGGAGTGGACTAAAATGGGATGAAATATTTAAATTTCCCTGAAAAGGCAGCCAGATGGAATACGCGATACGATACAAGCGAATGCATACATACCGTAACTAGCCGAAGACCAAAAATTACAAAATTAATATTTCAAATCGCTGCTGTTCCGGGTCGGTGTGTGTCCTCCTGCAAATGGAGCAGTGTATATTTGCGTTCCAGGGTGGGGGGTGGGCACGATTAGTTTCGGATTGAGTTTGTGCGCGGGCCTGTTGGTGTGCAGTGTTTTGTTATGATTCTTTTTTGACTGCTGTATGAAGACCTTTTGGAGATCCGTCTCAACCAAAAGTCCATTTTGATGTTCTTCAAATATTTGGTCATCGATTTTTCAATTTTTTGTATTTTGATTTGGTCTCTAACTGGCCTGTAACTGGTCTGCAACTAAAAAAAGTGGACCTAAAATAGCGGGCAGCGGAAGCATGAACTATTTATTTGAATCTCGAACCAGATAAGCATTATATTGTTGGAATATTTGGACCGTTTTATGAAGTGAATCACATTCGTTTCATTTCTATCGTTTCCAACATTATGATGTGATGTACTACTTGTTGTGCTCAATATATATTTGGAGCATTAGCGCATGGAATTGCATTGATGTTAACCTCAAAATCTTTCCATCCTCCAACTGGTCGATGACCTTAGCGCTCATTTAGCACTTAAGAAGCATATTTTGAACTATAGAAAGGGATAATAAAGAAGAAAAAAAAAAGCTAGAGAGAGATTTAAAGGGGGGGTTTCGCCCTCCCGTGCACCCTTTAGGTAGATGTTCTTCTACATGGCCATGTCCTCGAAAGGGTAAGGAACATTTTTTCGGTACATTCCGAAACGATGCAAAGTAATGGGAAAAGTTCGTTCAACTCGTCACAACTGCTTCACTGGCATAATCCTGAGGAAAGTGCCCAAAATAAAAGGAAAAGAAATGCTTGTATGCTTCTCGCTTCCCAACTCCTTCGGATATCCTTCTGCACACACACACACACTTGTTCAGTGTATAGGGTTTACTGTGAAAGCGCAGCGTCCATCTCCACAGCCCGCCTTTGCCAACCTTCCATATGATGCTATTAAATCAAAGGACAATGCTAAACATCACGATGCTAGGCGCTTGATATTTTTACTTTTATTTTGACTTCCTCCACTTCCACTGCCCGTTTCGCAAGGAAAGAAAGAGGGTGGGAGGGAGGGAGGTGAAAAAAAAATCATTTTCCATCCTGCTGCGATCGAATCGAGCATTGAAACGCAAGGCAAAAGCAGCAGGCAAACTAATCAGTGCTTGGATGTTCCTTGCATGCAAAGGAAAGTTCATCGCAACTTGAACTGCTGTATGTATATACGTGTGTGTGTGTGTGTTACTGTGAAAAAGGGGTAGCTTGGAGTTGTGTTTTTTTGTATCCACCCATCCCCGCCCCCCCTCTCTCCCCAACTTGTTGTTTTTGTTGCACGTGTAAAACCGCTCTCGTTCGTGTTCCCTTTCAGCGACAGTATGGCTGCTCTCCCGCAAACAACGACAAATTTGCACCCAAGCAGTGAAAGTGATGCAGTGGGGCGTTTAACCCCGTGCGCTAAAAAGGGGTATGGGAAGAACCGGCACTCAACTGCTTGTTGCATTATGCTGCCCAGGCACGAAAGAAGCCTTTAAGTAGCTATTGTTTGAAGAAGGCCAGGGGGGGGTTTGGTAATGTGGCCAAACCGGGAAGGGGGTACGGAGGGGCGAAGGTGGAGAATTCATGATGTCCCAAAATATGTTGGGGTCGTCGAACACAGGGTGAATGAAACTGCGTTTCTGCACCGAAAACTCAACCCCCCTCACCCCTCTTTGGTGTTCTACCCACCCCTTCGCAGTAAGGAATGGGAAAGGGGAGATGAATTCGGATCATTTTTACTTTGGCTGGCCTTTTTTTTTTGCACCCTTCTTCTGCTTTAGTGCTCATTGAGATTCGGTTGCTTTTAGCTGTCGACAAAGCATTTTTGCTTGCTGCACCTTTTTCCGTGTAAGCAAACAAGAGAGTTGTAGAGTGTGCGAGGGTGAGAATAAGCAGGTATGATGTGGGGGATTCCTTTTATATGAAGTGCTTATGTTTTTTTTTGTTGGTTTCATATCCTTTTAATTTATAGTGTTAAGATTTTGGGGAATATTAAAACTTTGACTTTAAAAACACGTCATAATAAAACGACTTGTTCTTATCTGATGTAACAATTTGTTTGGCTGTGTTACGGGGAATGGCCCGAATACAGAATATTATGGGATTCGAACTCCTGTTCTGCCATAATATTAATTCATCTCTAATACTCAAAATAAGAGATCTCCCATAATAACACGCATTTGAAATATTACAAATATCCAAGCAAATCTTAAAAGAAGCGTTACATAGCGTTACACATACAAACTGTCAACATTTTCGAATCGTTTTTCAAATTATTTGCTGACTCGCTAGCGTACGCCAAGACGGCCACACTTGCCATTCGCATCGATTGGTGCTGGCGGGTTGTATTTTTTTTTTTGTTCGAACCGAAAGAAATAAAGTCCGATGAACTTTTCCACTGACAAGACATTTGACGGCTCGTTATTTTAGCCGATGCTGGCCGTCAATAAAAATAATTTGGTGCAATGAAAACAAACTCGAAAAAGAAACGCTAGTCCCGGGGTGTAAGTCCAACTCTTTTTCGGGGGGAAATGTGCGCCTATCCTTTAGTTTTCCCATCGTATTGCTGCCATTTTGCTCTCTCACACTCTCTCTTTCTTCGTCTACTAAAGTAAAGTAAAATGTCTCTGGTGCCGTGGCGGTACATACGCGGACGCACCAACACTAGTGTGCGTTGGGTGGGTGGGCGGTTGTACACCGTGGCAGCGATTACACTCTCGACGGTGAAAATGGAGAAAAGAAAAGCGCATCCCCTTGCGCAACCCACACCAACCCGCCACACTTCCCTCGCTTCCCCTGAGCCACCACTGACCCAGCCGGTATGTCTGGGTTGTGTTGTGTAAGGCAGGTAGTTGTCCTTGTTGAGTGTCGTCTTCGTCTCCATCAAAGGGTCTGCCCTTGGGTGTCTGTCTCGCTTTTTTTTTGACTACGTTTTTCCGCTTTGGGGGGTTTTCTTCGGAGAAGGGAAAAACTCCAACATAAGAGGATGATTACCGTCGATTCATCGAAATTTTCTCGCATTTGTTATTCAATTCGGATTAAGGTTTTAGTGGGTGGGGTGATTCTGTATCAAGCAGAGGAGGCGCTTCATTTGCTAGCGGTTTCTGTCTTCACTGGCTTTACACATTAAAATAGTAATTTTTAGGGGAAAAAAAATACTGCTACATGAAAACAAAAATTTTTCCTGTTCACCTAACGATTATGAATTCTCATGTACTGATCCTTGTTCCTTGTTCTCCGTTTGCCGTTCGCATTTTCGTCGCAGAAGGAATCTTTCCCCACTACTTGTGCAATAATTATTTTCTTGAAAGGAGATGCTGTTTTCACTCGAAGCACACTAAGCTTTGGCGAAACTCACGAACATGTGGGACTCAATACTAAAAAAAAACAAAAAATAGCAATACCTCCATTCATCCTTTCCCTTTACGTATCTTTTCTTCATTTGCTTTTAGTGAGCAAGTGGGTGGCTTCTGTTTTTTTTTCCTTTTCATCCCGGTTTTGGGAGTTTTTCCTTCACAACCGCTTGACTGACTGACTTGCAATGAAAGGAACTGTGAGTGCCCAGTTAATGCGTTCCATGCTTTGGAATAAAGGTAGGGATGATGTTGGAAAAGTGTCTAAAAATTGAGGTAGTAAACTGCCCCCGTTTAGCTCCCTTCATGCCCTTCACTGCGTGTGTGTGTGGGAAAACCAACCACACTTTCCCGTTCATGGGAGTATGAATAGTGTAAGGGTGTAGAAAATAAGAATAGGAAAATGCAACGAAAAGGATAATTTCACCCGGATGGTGTTGTGTGTGTGTGTGCTTGATGGGAAGGTTTGGAGGGTTTGAAGAATGTAATCCAAAAAGAGAAAACAAGCAACAAAAAACATACTTCAATTTTTGTGATTTTTCCTACCATAACTCCCAAATGTATATCCCGGCGACCTCCTTGTGGTGGCATCTGCTGCAAATAGGAGGTGCTGTACACACACAC
>AXCM01004294.1:0-21346 GCA_000473375.1 Anopheles culicifacies | reverse complement strand
AACGGTTTTTAATATATCATGCTAATCACAAAATAATAAATAATGTTCCACCCTCCATACGTTATCGTCCGCAAGTGACGTGCAACAGACTGACCGCTGCTGACCGGTTGGATGTTGGACATTTTCGAATCGATTCTCCCCCATATCACTTTGCACTCGCCTCACAATTGCCAACATAACAAGCTGGACGATGGATGCGGCGAACGATTGAAATATTTAATTTTACGTGCACCAGGGCACGTTCAAGTGTTCCTGTTGGTTTAACCCTTCTTTTTTTTGGGGAGGAACACGTTTTAGGGAAGAGTTAAAACAACTGACCACGTGCATTAATGGAGGGTACACTCAACGGTTTTCGGCAAAATCGTGAGATACATTCGGCAGAACGGGATTGTGCGTTTGAAAAGATTTCTATCGGCAAAGCCTATTTAAGTGTGTTCCGCATTTGCTGACCGTTGCAAAATCAGGAATTGTGTAAGAATTTGAGATTTGCGCTTCAACCAAGTACAAAACAAGATGGCAGATTAAGGACGGAAATGTGAAAACATATTTATTATGTAATATTTTATAAAAAAATGTATTAGAAAATATAACCATTTATGCAATAGGTTTCTCCCCAATATGAAATAATTACCATTTATTTGACTAAATAATCATGTTTGTCTTGTATCGTTCATCGATACAGGCCATTTGCTTCAAATTTCTTACACAAATATATCAAATGAACGTTAAGCCTCTCGATACTCCTGTCTATATTCATTTCTTGATTTTTTAAACAAATCTTATCCCTCTTCAAAATTGGAAGCTTCATTGCAGCCGCTTCCAGAGATGAAACAATTGACTGAGTCAGACGTTACGCTAGGGTGAAACATTGTGCGCATTCCAGAATATCAATAATTTACGTCATCAAACCTATGGCAACGTACGGCGAGGGCCACCCTTTACGGATCATACCACAAACGGGGACTATTCACTCAATTACAATCCCATCATCCCTTCACCACAACACACGCTGCTTCGTTGGCAACGGGTTGGATTCGTGGCTTCTGCTCGTCTACAAACCGTTACATCGCATGGTAAGAAAATAGGGGATTTTTATTCATCGTTGCATTTTTAATTAAAAGTAAATATTATTTCAAAGACTAGACTCGAACGGTCCGTCCCCGGCTCGCACCCCCGTAAAGAGATACCCATTTGGCGTACCGTTTTGTGCGACCAATAATGATGGCAGATTTGGAATGTCGTTGCAGACGCGCGGACGAGCAGTCCCGCGAACAACGCTCTTGCCTCTATTTGCGCAACAGATTTGCCAAACGATTTCGAAACCAAAAACGATTGGACTGCGTCGCCCTATGTCTTGCGGATCCTCAACCTCAACCTGCACATCAGTCTTGCTGATGACGACGATCCAGGAATGACGAAGTATCTCCACCATACCGAACGGGATGGATAATAATTCGTAGCCAATTTTTAATATTTAATCAACTCCCAGGGGAATCAAGCATTGCCACTACAACAACCGTGTCGCCGCAGGACGGACAGCAAAGCGTGTGCCGTTTATTAATCACCTTCCATTTCTCCGGATTTTACACGCAGCAATGCTTCTTCACAGTGTGGATTGATTTTTCATCCGGAAAAACATTAGACTACCAGCAATACAGGGACTGTGCCGCGTTGACAAAGGTACCCAACCATCCGTCTTGAGCTAAGCATCTTCGACACTGCCAATGTGGATGTGGCTGGGAAAAACTTCAGCTCATTTCATCGCAAACGTGAAACAGACATCACAGACGCCAAGAAGGTACGGCCGTTCTGTTGCAGATGCGTAATGCGCCCGTGGGGAGTTTGGGAAGCGCAAGAAGAAGCAAGACAACCACCGGTACGAGGTTTGTAAAATGGCAAAACCCCGTAATGAAAATAGTCACCACGCGTCTCCCGCCCAGGAAAACCCCAGCAACTCGTCCAAGCTGTACTAAATGAAGATGAAAGAGCGCACGCGAGTGGGTTTATTAAAAGATCTCGACAGCCAACACCACTCGAAAACGATGGTGAAAATCTTAAGAATTTATATGCGACCGGTCGGTCGGTTGCGCTGGGCTGGCTGGTGAAGAAGTTCGGTACACCACAAAGGCGGAAGCTGGGTCTTTGAAGATGATGGGTTCACTGTCTATCACCAAATTGCCTCAGTAGCGGTGGGAGCTATTTGGAGGGATGGATACAAAGTGCATGCGGTACGGTTGTCGACCAAAGCCAAAAATGAGTTGCTGCTGCAGGAGACTGTGTAATGCTACATCGGGGGAAAACCTCTTCATTTGGTGAAGGAAAGTCAGTTTTTTGTGACCGGCGGACATTTGAACGTGCATATTTGCACTAAGGGTAAAGTATTATAAGCCGTTCCCTTTGAATCTTTAATTTAAGCCTTTGAGGACTGGAACCCGATTAAAAAATGTCTCCAAGTTAGAGGAAATGAATGAAAAATTGGTGGAAAGTACCTAAGAGAATTAATTATTGAAGAAAAGGATATACCAAAGCTTAATGGGTTGAAGGCTTGGAGGATAAGAGTCGGATGAAGAAAAATTTACTCGCAAAATGAGTCCTTCAAATAAACATTGTTTTTTTTTGTAGGAATTAGATTTTATCTAACGTTAAAAGGAACTGTTGTTGAAAGTTGGATCATAAATCCGTGGAATTATTGGAATTATATGAATATTGGAAAGGTGAAATATTACTGTGGAATTAGATAACCTTAATTATCCTGTATATCAACCGAGTACACCCGGGATAAGGTGCCTTTTCACGATTTGGAGAAGAAAATGTCTCTAAACGAATGTGAATTGCATTATCTTTTATGTTTAATTTTAAGTTAAGTTTAGAAGCAATACAGCCTGGCCGTTCTTGATGAATAAAAATTATCCTGTATACTTGTTATTTTAAAATCTCCAAGATTGATTCTATAAAAGGTTTGTTTATAAATTTTCTGAACAGTTTTTAGTAATTTATAGGAGCATTGTTGAATATTACTCAATACATAAGACTTCATATCTATGCTTAATGTATTTGTGTATAAAGACAGAAATGCATAGTTTTATTCAATATGCTTTTCACGTAGTGTTTTTCGAAGATAAGAAGGAGTTGGGCTCGTCTATCGTTTAGCATATCGTAGAACCAAAACAGGATTATATTAAACTGGTCTGAAAGGGTTTCTCGATCTGATAAAAGCGTATGGAAATATATTTTTGAAAGGTCTATTTTTAGTTCAATTCCATTTCGGTTTTAGGCTCGAGGAAGGTTTATGTGCCTTTTTGAGCGTAGATTCCAATCCTTTAGAAGAAAAAAAACCAATAGTATTACTTTCGGTACGCTTATGCCTAGCCTAGATTAAGGTCAAAACAGTAACAAAGTTGAGGACTTTGGGGATTTCCAGAGTCAGAGGGTTAACCGAAGGATGAGCTCCTTACTGCTAGCTGGCACAATAATCGTAACAACAGAAATCAAAGAACTGCCTACCAATTGCAGCCCATGGAAGCTCTCTGTAACAACGCTGTATTAAGCTTTACCACAACCAGCAAAAACTAAAAAAAAGTAAAACGTTCTATAATATCTAAAAGAGAAAAAACACAGGCGTAAAACAACCATGGCAAAGTCTTTTGTTTACGGTCCATCACTTTTCCTGTCGAGATGCTTTTCGGTCCATTGGCATATTCTCGTTCCCTCGGTTTCCGAGCTGGCAGCTTCCAGCAGAAAGGATTAGATGGATGGTAAGCCCATACATGTTCCCTGATCACTAGTTTCCCCCCACCCGAAAAAAAGAATATGGACAGCATTAACGGAATGATGTTGTTGCCGTAACATAATACTTTGCTCTCTTTATACCCTATATTTCGTGTTTTTTTAGTTTTGTTTTTCATTTTTCGGTCACATCGCTTTGCATCCCGTGTGTGTGTGTTGCCGGGGGTATTTTAAGTTCGTTTTCGTGACCCTCTCATTACCGTGACCCCACCCGGACCGGCCTTTGTATGATGTTGACACTTTTCTTTTCTGTCCCCGTGCGGTTTGCCATCACCATGCCCAGCTGCCCGTGGTTGGTGTGAACGGAGTAGGTTCGGTGGACCTCCGGAGATGGTGCGAAGTAAACTGCTTGGCCCCGTAACACATGTTTTGTACGCGGTGTGGACATGGCTTACGACACACGACGGCACGGGAGGTATACTTCAAAGCGCAACAGCTTGTAGCTCGTTCTTTCGCGTGGCGTTGCTTGAGTTGCAAAGAAAGCCTTAATGATAGTAATATTGATATCAGCTTTAGTGCAACGAGAGACCTAGAGACTAGAACAGATGATGATGATGATGTGATGCCTGCCCAGAGGGACACTATTTTGGTAAGTATCCTTTTTTGGGAGCAATCTGGCCATATGCCTTGTCGTAAGCCCAAAAATAAAAAAGCCCAACACTAATGATACGAAAACTAACAATCTCCGGTGTGAGTCTTTTATGAGCGTGTTGCTGAAAGAGGTCAGCCCATCTACTTACATTCCATGTTTGCCAAGTTCCAGAGTTTCCCCCGAGGAACACTGGGACGCCATCGGAGCGGGGTTCTGATTCCGGTTAAAATGGATTACGACCCCGATAAGTGAGGCGTTTTTGGCGAGAAAGATTAATCACACCTTTTAAACCGGAGCCCAGCGTGTGTGGGTTTGTATTTGCGCGTCTCTCACTTCGGTGGAGCCTTTCCTTTTGTTTTGCCCAAGCATGGGGACCAAACCAGGGGAACGGCAGAAATCCTGCCTGCAGTGCACGGTTTTTCGGACGAGTTCGAGTTACGCCCGATGGTGTGGTGACCATCGTTCAAGCGGCAGCAGCATTTTGTTCACACTTTGATGGCTTCATTCCCGAGAATCCCGAGTCGGAGTCTCGGTTCGGTTGCCGGTCGTTCCCGAGGCCCCGAAAGGTGGTTGCGTTTTGCGTACCATGCTCTCGGGTTCCGTTCAAAGAAAATGACACACAGACATGTTGGGCATGGTTTGGTGTGTGCAATCTCACCTTGTTCCACGGGGTTTTTTTTTCTCTGTTCGCTGCTGCCGTTGTTTTAAGGTTGAGAAACACATAAAGAACCAAAAACAGGCAGGGACCGGACACAAAAGAAGCGTCCCGACGCCCCGTGCATGTGTAATGAGTGCGAGAACATAGGGGGGGCACATATTACTTGTGTGAAGTGGTTTGCGTTTTGCCCGGGATCCGGAAGGAGCTGCCATGTTTTGACAGGGCTGTCCGCTGGTGACAACGTGTTGTCACGTCATAATAGACGGGTTTCGGCTGCCAACGATGCAGCAAGCAGGAAGCGGCATGGCCAGCACGGACGTGCAGTGCGTTTTCAATGGAAATGGTGGCAAGAACTGCAAAAACGGAGGAAAAGAAAAGCACCGATTGACGGGGAAACTGGTAAGCGGATAGGCTATTTGCAGTGTAATGGATAGCCTCGCTAGTGTGGTGTTATAATAAATGTCAACAAGGATACGATGATCCTTTTGGACGTAGGGGGAGCGGAGGAGCTTGGGACCGTGGGTATGGGGAAGGGGTGTTTTTCATTAGAGTCTGTCTCAGAGGTGTTTAAATGAAACCCGATTCTTGCCTTTACGGTTTGTAATAGTTTTGGCGATTGAAGTCCACATTTTCCAAGAATCTCGATCGGCTGGGAAAATAATTTGATCTTCCTCCTTTGATGGCTGTTGATTCCAGGAAGTTTGGTTTATATCCTGTGGGTTGGATCGAATGTTGAAGTTTGAATGATGGCTCAGCCGTAAACGGTCATACACTAATTAGACGCCTCAAATTAAATTGATTCTTTGTGCAAGAGCAGGAGAAATTATCACTTCAAATTGGTGTAAAATATTTAACCAACGCTCTCCCTTAAAAGCCTCTTTTAATTATACGAACTTTTGAACTAATGTTCGGCCTCGCTACGTTCCAGAAGAATCCAACGAACAGAAGTACGGTAGAAGTAATTTTTAACACCTCCAATGCACTACGCAAGCCAACAAAAGGCCGATTTCAATTGCGACGCTTTGCAATGCTCGAATGCATCCTTTATCTTGATCATGCATTCATTCCGTGCGACAACAAACCAACCGAGAACGATGGAGAGAGAGAGAGATGTGATGAGATGATCACTGGGAATTACAGTCTCACACCTGGGCACAAAACGTAAGCAGCATCATTTTTAGCCCACCCCCACCCCCCACCCCTCCAATCGAGGCCCCCCGCTATCGCCATCAAACATCATCGCCCGGAAGGAAAACCCGCCGTACATAGAATGGTAGGAAGAAATGTGTGTTGTTCTCCACTAACAGGGTCTTCATTTCATGGTCGCTCATGCATGGCTCGTGTCGCGTCGTCAACGTTGATGATGAAAATGGGGTTTTTTTTTCGCAAATAAGCAAAATGCAACTGATTGCAGAAAACAAAAACGCGAACCACTGCCTGGATGGATTATCAGCGGATGCGTGGCCTTTGAGGTTGTTGAGTTTTGAGATTGGAATATTAAAAACGAGAAAAGCTGGCAGGCGTAAAATTTGTAAATCTGAGGTATTAGCATCATAAAGCGGAGAGATAACGTCTTCGTGAATGTAGGCAAATGTTTGTGGCATTAAAAATGGATGTAAACGAACAGAACTAGATCAGCTTAATGTCTGTGTACGTCAAAGTGTTCAAAGATACATAGTTAAGGATGCGTTTTGCTTCTACGAAATTGGATGATTAATCACTCTCTTCCAAGCGATACGCCTTTTAATTGTAAGCTCTAGTAGCATTTCAAAACATGGTAAGCCTGAAAAAGCGTCTGGCTGGCGACAGTCTTTTTGGACAATTTTGCAACAGTTAAGAATCGCTTGCTCTTTTGTTATCCTTTTTCGATCCTTTCCATAAGTTGCAACGGTTGGAAATCGTTGTATAGAGTAACCTTTTGCATTCAACGATAGAATAGTCCAACAGTAGTCGATTCCCTGCAGGATAATGGGCGACCGGTCACAGCGTCCGTCTCAACCGAACTTTCCTTTCGATGTTTGACTATTCAATCAAAATTTGGCATACCATCATAGCCTTTACACTTGCAAAGATCGAAAGCTCCATCGTACTTGAGACAGTTTTTTTTTTTTTCAAAAATAGTGTCTAGGAACATTTTTCGTAAGTTGCCCTAGTGGCAGGAAAATTCCATTACAATCATACGCACTGCATGCTTTTACGGCTGCAGTGCGGTGTGTTGGATCGATCGGGTCAAACAATCGATGGGTGTAATTACCGGCTACCGATGGGACATGGGTTTTGAATAGAGTCTTGATTGGAAATTCGGCACTTTGGTAGGAATCGGTCAGTATTCGGGTGTGGACAGTGTGAGAAGATATTGCTAGAAAGAATGCTGTAACTGGATGCATTAGCAGAGCAGTTTAGACGACTTCCTACGAAATACTGCGTGAAGAAGTGCTCGCTATTGCTTTCAGAGAGCAAGGTTTCTTTAATAATATTTGAAATAAGCTTTAAATGAATATTTTCTAGATAACTTTTCAGATAATTGTATTTTTTTTTTAATTTTTAAAGACTCCAACGAAACATTTCCTTTATCCACCCACTTCACCTTTCTTCTGTGACGTTTCTAGAGCAACATTTGTGTAACGTTACGCCTTTGTCTTCATGTCTCCTGGGTCATTAGCGATTGATGAAAATTATTCAACCACAATGTTCCGGTGGGGGTTTTGTTTGTTATTTGCTCACGCTTGCGTCTTGCCATTTACTCCCCGTTACACATCAACACCCAACAGCTTTACGACTCATTTATCCCCAGATCGATTAATCCCGCTGCGTTGACCGGTGGCCGTTTTGGGGCAAATGGCTTACGGGACGGGCTTTTAGCGGTGATCTCACATATCCTTTCCATGGAACGGCCAGCTTTGCTCTCTGATGCATGAATAATGGCTGTACGAGATTAAGTGCGAACCAGTGCGGCCTATAAACTCACTCTATTAACCATCTTTTCTATTAGGAGTGAGGTCCACTGTACCGCTCCAGACCGGGAAGGTCTAAATAAAGGACGGCCACTATATACCAGTTTTTTTTTTTGTTCTTGCCCATTTCGGTCCCATTTTCTACGTTCTAGCTGGGAAGGAGGGAAATCTTCAGCTGGAAGTATAACAGTTTTTGAACACTCACTGTCTCTGAAATGTATTTTTGGGAGGTCATTTCAACTTCATAACCATAACAATAATCGTAAAAGTAAAAGACACATAAAACGCGCCCCTGCTCGAACTACTGCTGTTTCTCACCTTCACAGGAAAGTGTGAATCTGTTTTTCGGTGACGGTCCTCCGTTGCCGTCCTCCGTTCTGTTCTAAAGGTGCTAAAGGTTTTTCAGGAAAAAAGCTTTAATTTTATCCACTCACACAAACACACGGACATTGGGCTCTGACATCTGAAGCATCTTTCGTGACTGGCGTAGAATTGAACTGGCGCTTGGCAGACATACACCTGCTGGGGTGTATGTTTTTTGTACGGAAGAACTTAAAGCAAGAACCTTATGTTGGATGACTTGCTAAGCTAAACTTGCTCAAGAGTTATCGGGCTATTCGTGGACAGTGAGATAGCAAAGAAGGGATAGTTTTTTGTTTGCCCAAAATGTCACAAACGATCCCTGCGTGCCAGAACATCGAATCGCATCGAGTAAAGCGTTGTTTATTCCAGCATTCCTACAGCAGCGACATGGACTTGGCCTGGGTTCCAGTTAGTCGCTGAACTCCCTTCGAAGAACTCAAAAATACTGCCAATTGCAGCATCGCTACCGTATGCCGAAAGACTATCCAGCATACCAGGTACGTTACCGGGAACTCGTACGTACGCTGCTCTCCGTCCGAACCAAGCTGGAAGGAATAAAATTCAATAAGTCCCAATCCTAATCGAATTAGCGTTCCAATTAGCCGCCAACCTGCGGGAAATATGCTAATGAATGGACGGACCACCATGGCTAGCTGTAGCTAGGTCCTCCGGGTAGTGTCCGTTCGCTCCCGCCAGAATAACCGTCCCGTCTAGCCGGACATTAGATCTCCCGGTGGGGTTCAACCATCGGTAACCGTCCAGCGTTTTGCAGAAATGTGGGAAGTAATTCGCAATCTCGTGAAGAAACGAAGATTCCAGTTATTGGCGCACACAATCTGTACCCAAAAGCAGACGGTCCCGAGCTGGACATCGTGACGTGACCGGCAATTGCACCATCATGCGAGCACATACAGCAGGAGAGACAGAAAACCGTGGTCACAACATAAAACGCACCCTCTCGCGGCAAATGAACGCTGGCTTCGCTGCCGGTACGCCGTAAGCGGTAGCATAAATTTTTATTTACCACTTGTACGTGTTCTACCCCTTACTATTGGGGGAGTGGAGGAGTTGTGGTTGTGATTTGGCAGGATCAACGGGGCGGGAATGTCCATAGAATGTCCTGCAAAGTGTTATCACCCTTTATGGGAACAAAAATGAGATGGGTGAGTATGAATGATTTTTGGGGGCGATGTATAGCCATTTTTTAAAATGATTTGGTAGAAATTTTGAGATTGTAAAGAAAAGGGCGAGATTCTCCAGATAAAAAAATAAAATGATTTATCGAACTTTATGATCTTCAAATTAATTCTTGTCATGTCCTCTGAAAAGGAAAAAAATTGTCGTAATATTTGCAGAATATCATCTTTTGTAAAGTGTTGTTTTTTTATGTGTATTTATATATTTTGAAAATAATATTTTTGAATAAAGCATTTACAAAAAATAATCAATTTAATTTTACAATTAAACACATTATCCAAATAGAAGGTTCTTTATTAATCTGTTGACTTAAAAACACAATTATTGATTAATAGTTACATAAAATTATAATTATTATTTATATTATAATTATTATTTAGAGAGACATAAAACATATAAGATGATATTAAACGATAATTTTTCAAATGCTACTTCACCCTCTAATAAGCGTTACGCTGCGTTACACTGCTCGAGTTTCGTAGTACTCCCCGTAACTGTGCGCGCGCACTCGAATAACATTCATTTGTCCTTTCATATCTTGTGTGGAAAATGATACCCAAACACGGTACGACTGATTTCCCCGCCATTCAAAATTCACTCCAGAATGAAACCTCTTGCCGAGGAATAAATATCCCTGCTAGATGTGCGTACGCTGGAAATTTCCCACAACAATGTGCTGCACACGGGAAAAAGGACGCGTGAGATGGTGAGCGTGAGAAGAATTTTCTCATCGAGTTTTTCACCGTTCCATTCACTTGCCCGGTTTCCCAGCTACCCCCTGCGGGTACGGTGGTTCACCGTTCGGAACCGTTCGATACCGATGCGCGTATGGGTGTGTGCGTGCCCTGTGGTTATTATGCTGCGACTGGAAGCATCCCACCGGCTTGTATGATACCGAAACCCCGACCGAAGCGGATGCAGTCGTTCGCAGCACGGAGTCAGTCTGTTTGAATACTCGGTCGTGGTCGGACGTGCTTTGATCGGTGCCGTTGTTTGCGAGAATAGGCTATCGTTGCTTCGCTGCAGCACAGTACCCAGTAGGAAGGGCAAAGAGTTTTCCCCAAAACCAAAGCGCACGGCGTGTGTACTTTATCCAACCGGGGTTTGGAAATCGTTTGGCAGACGCGTTGCAGGTGTGCGTGGTCTTGCTCCCGGTAAACTTTCTTCGGGCGTAGAAGGAAAACCCGCTTTGTTCGTGATTTTTCATGGCGATCAGGAAGAGACATGCCACGAGGTGGTGCGTAGCAGGGAAGCACATTCCCTTAAACCGTTCCCTTATGTTTTAATGGTTTACCTTCCACGGCGTGAAGGCACACATCGCAGTGAATTTCATTAGACAGCCGTTTTGCGAGCGTAATTTGAGCGTTAGTGGGCGTGTGTGTATGTGTTTATTGGTGTATGTGCGTCTGGTGCTTCGATAGCGAGTTGTTGTACGGTACGGTAACAAACGTCTCGATGCAGTGGGCATGAGTCGAGCAACTTGAGCCATTGAACAGACCGAGCTGAATGAGTGAGCTGCTAGTGAATGAGTATTTCGGAGAAATTTAGCCTTCCCGTCCAAGGAAGTTATGAAGTCTTGTGTGGTACACAGCTTGTCATTTGGGTTTCACCGTAAGGATGCTTAAGGATGTGACGTTTGTTGGATATTAAACGGTCAGTAGCGGAAATACGATCCTTGAGGCTTGAGTTTGCAAAAGAAAGCTCAATAAAACGTTTGATGCACGGGAGAGTCCTTTTGCACCACAAAGCATATGGTAAACATCATTTCGTAAACAGTGCACTTTTAAATAACAGCTGTCAGTCAGGGAAGGATTTAGAGCATTGAGAGTAGTGACTAGCAGTGTCCGTACAACCCGACAATGGTTGAGTGAGTGTAAAACTGCAGGCGCCAATTCAAGTTCCAGCCGAACCGGGATACGCTTTTTTAGTTTGTAGCGCAACATTTCACAATGACCGTACGCGAGTCGGCAGTGGCATCGCGTTAGTACGGTATTTAATTTTCAAAACCCATCGAAAGCCCGGTTTATTGATCGCAGCAAGTGTGCAAGTGGCAAAGTGAGGCAGTGGGTGTTCGCAGTGTATTGCACCAGTGTATTTTACGGTCCCGGGGGGTTGTAAAAGAGTCGACATTTTTAGAGGTCGACGTAAAGCGAAGGCAAATAAAAGGAGAAGAAAAAAAGTAAGGAAGAAGGAAACGGGCACGAGTGTGTGGCCTGTTGAAGTGTGTGCCGTTAGTGTGGACCGGTGGCCGGAGGTTGGAAATCCGAGAAACATTACCACAATGTTACCAACATCATCATACTCATCCCGGGCAGCATCCGTGGCGTCGGTGGCCGGGCCGGGCATACCGTGCACGGGCGCACCGACCAGACCGAGCATGGTGCTGCTGGTCATGGTGCCTACCGTGCTGTTGCTGCTGTTCCTTCCGGGCGTAGTGCTGGGAGATTATGAAAATACATGGAACTCGTACTACGAGCAACCGTGCTGCGGTGGCACCACCAATGGGCCCTTCCATCTGCGCCACCACGGAGGTAGGTGGTTTCAATTTGCTGATTTCCACATTCCGCCGACTATGGTACAGGGATTTGGTGCTTGTGTTTTGTGTTTTATAATAATTTATACCCTATGTGAAATGTTGGACGCGCGCTGCTGCCTTTATTTTCCTTTCTTTTTATTGTCGCTGTTATTTTTCGGTTCAGTCTTCGTTTGTTTTTCCTTTCTCGTATATCCTTTTCGGGTACCACGTGTAGCTGTGTTGGTATTGCGATATTTGTGAGCATAAAAATAACGAGCAAATACACTATTTAAAAAAAAGGGGTTTGTGATACAAAAATATTGGACGAGGGAGCACAGCAACAACGAAAAAAAAAGACGAGGAATTTCCTAAATGCATCCCCTAAACGGGGTGTGGCTAAATACCGAGAAGGTATTCGGGGTAGATTGAAGAGGCCGTTTTGAGTTTTTTTTTAATATCCCCACCCACGGATTGAGGCCCGTTTTGAATGATGCTGAACACGGACCATGCACTTGAGCGTGCAGCGAAGCCATGCGGTGTTCGTTGCAAAACGTTCGCTGAAGGCGATGGCCGTCGAAGGATGTGTGTCGAACAAAATGGTTTCATTTCTATTTACAACGTACCCGATGATAAGGGAGCATGGGGGTTTGGCTTTCGCTCTCGCTCCTGTGTTTTTTTTTCCATTCACGTGCAATTTCCCAAGAAGCGTTTTAGTCGATTGCGATTGAAGATGGGGGACGACACACGTTTATAAAATCGTTCGACACTTGAGACCTTCCCGCTGAGAGCAGGAGGCGGATATTTCGATAGCAATGGGGTAGGGCATTGTTTTAGTCGAATAATGTCGGCTATGCTTGTAAGAAGGAAGAGAAAAAAAACCCTTTCACGCCGTCCATCAATCAACGGAGCAAGCGAGCACGTGCACGTTCCGCATGGCGTATGGGTATGAAGTATTCAGTTACCGGGAGGTCTTCGCTCCCGTTCGCACACGGCCGTCCGGGTGTCTGGAAGGATAAATTTTGGAGGGCAAAAAACCAAACAAAAAACCAAAACAGAATGAGAAGCGTGATGTGATGCAGCAATTGGTTGGATCAAGGGTTTTCTTTCCCTTTGTTAGGGTCGCTCCATGTAAGGGGTTCGTGTTTTTTTCGTCACCTCACTAGCAAAGCCATTTTGAACTGTGGTTGTGTGTGGATGGCGATGGCTTCCACTTGTTAGGCCCTCCTACCAGAATGCTTATGGGAAGGAAAAGCAATGAATGGAGTAGCATTTTTTCCAAGATGGATGATATGTTATGGGTGCAGGAACGATATCACACATGATAAGTTAGCGTATTACTTAGAGGAAGAACTTCATTTTCCTTTTGAGCGCAAAATGTGGAAGTTCCATACAGACTTAACGTATTTGATGTCATTCTGATGAGTTTTTAATTCCATTAATATTACTGCATTTAAGGAAATATTATCAAATTAAACATGGAAAGAATGCGTCTAAACCAAGTTCAAGAAGATTCCGAGAGTAAGACCTTTTATTGCGGAAAATTGCTATACAATAATAAATGATTTAAAACATGTAGAATACATCCGGTTATCCGGACATTACTCCGAAGAATAAAACAGAGCCTTGAAAGAGTTTATGGAATGGTTTAGTTATCCACTGAATGTTAACCATTCCAGTTATTTCAACATTTCAAGACTTACATCTAAATACTCCATAATTATATCCTTGTGAGTAGAAACATTCCTGTATGGGAAGAATTATTGCACTATCTGACCTCTTGTGAAAAGTTATTCTAAGGCTGTACTCAGTTGCATTAAATTTGCTCCCGAAAATGGCATACCCTTGGTGTCACGTGTTCAAGATAATTAATTTTGAAATTTATGGTGCTCATGTGTCCGAACTCTCGACGATGAAATCACCGTCTCTCGTCAGCTTGATGGATGATTTTAAAGAAAGTGCTGCATATATGTATGTGCTCTTACCTTCCTTTTTGCCGCTCTATTACTTTACCTGGTCTGCGCTTCATAATTGATACCGGAAGGAATTCAAGTTGCCCGGAATCTGGCTGCTGAATGTTTGCCGTAGTATTTATTCCCCGAACAGAGCCTACTCATGATTTACAAGGAAATTATCACGAAAAGGTCCACGAAGCATGCAAGGAAGAGGGAGGAAAATCATTACGCCACCGAATCTGACGCACTCAAACGCCCACTGGCGGGTGAAGCAAAAACCATTCTGGGTTGGTTTTTATTTTTTAAGTTTTTTCTGTGCCATACAGCGTGTTCGTTCCGCTTTGCGCCATTATTTACACAGAGTACCGATCACCTGGCAAAATGCAATATCCGATTACCGGGCGCTCGGCACACTGTATCGGTGCTAAATGGTACGAATGGCCTCCCATTTGTTCGGGAGGGTCCGTTCGCAAACCAGGGCCAGGTTGCAACTTGAGGCAGCTATAAAACTAATTGCACCAGCTACAATGTGCAAAACGTTTTATGCACCACCCTCCTCCCCCAAAGGCGAGGAAAAGCGTGTCCCTGCAGTTCTACGAACGTTTGTATTGGTGTAAGGTGAAAATGTCCAATCACCCTCTACCGAGCTGCTTGCTTCTATTTTCGCCCATTCAAGCTAAGCGTCTTTTCCCAGAATAATGGAAAAACGACCGTTTTTCTTCGATTCGGGTTCCCTGCGGCCCTCCCGCTTTGCCACCTACCTGCACAAACCATGGCACGGGACGAAGATAAGTCACTTAAAAAGGATTACGTTGGACTGCAGTCTGCAACGTCTACCCGGTCTTGTGTGTTCCTCTCCATTTTGTTACATTCAAACAAAACACACAAAAATAGCAGTACTCACCCGGACCGGACTTTTCCGGGTAAGTTACGACAATAATGGGGCAAAAGGGAACGAAAGCGGCTCGAAAGGGAACGACAGAGGGGGCAGAGTTAGTGCGATGCCGCATCAAGTGCAACGTGTGAAGTCCAGCTGTCCTCTGCCTGCATGTAAGCCGCAGTGTTACGACCTGAAACCTTGCCTAGGTCCCGTTCGTCGACTGCCGGGGCTTCGGCAAGGTTGTCTAGGGGCGACCCAAACCGCCTAATGGTAGCCAATGGGGTCGTGCAGGCAAAATACAGGTCATTTAAAACTACACCCGGTGCTGCTGTTGGGGGGAAGGAAAATGCAGGAAAATGGGAAAGGCCCCGAGAGAAAGCGGCGGAAACACGGGGGAAAAGACAAGGTACCTTTACAGCTTTTGCTCCATTTTTGCCCATTTGCTCCGGAAGAAACCGAAGAACAAGACGAACAGCCGAAGTGAGAAATCAGTTTTGTAACGTTTAGCATTTTTCACGTAGTAAATCTAGCCGGGGCAAGAAAATGTTCCTGCTCGCGAAGGTGCAGCCGACCGGAAAATGGGTGGTGCAGCTCATGTAAACGGGCTTTTATTTAAACGGATCACTGGTGGGTGTAGTATTATTTTGCAGCCATTTTTGCAAAGAAAAAAGGCAGCGGCTTAACGGTATGTTCGAATAAAATCTGACAACGAATCTGATTAGCTACGGCAAAGCTGTTAAACTGTGTTCGAGTGGATTTAGCTGCGGGATTATGTGAACGGGGAAGCCATATTAATATTCTTACGGGAGAGGAATTTCCGTAAAATGCTTGATAATTGGTTCTGGGGCTGGTATTGTCCATTTTCTAAAGTGAAGAACTGTAGCTTATTGCATTAAAGAGACAATTGTATCTTTTGTTAGCTGTGGAAGTCGATAATTATGCCAAATTATTTAATTCTCTTTGGCTGTTAATTTAAAGATAAAAATTGGAAGTTTATTCTCTTCCTGATGGCGCTCTTCAAGTAGCCAGACTAACCGAGATGTATTTTAGGTTTTTACTAGATATTAGCAAACCTCAAAAATTGATGATTACTCATGCCATATTAATTCATCTTCACATAAGCCTGTACTCGTACAAATCCAAACATCAACCATGCATTGTGTACTTAGCATTCATGGCCTATCAGGTCCGTCAGATCTCGTTTTCTGGCTTTCATTTGATCACTTCACGTTCTTTGGTTCTGTTTGTGTGTAGCGCATCATCATGCACCCGAAACTCCCGCCCCAAAAAGTCATATTTTGAGCTTCATACCAACCAGCTGAAGGTGAAATTACTCAACTCCACCCAACCGACGGCTCATAAACTCATAAATGATGAAGCATTCGAGAGCATGAAGCCCGAAGCATGAGGCACACGAGCGATAATTCGCGGATGCGTTCGAAATGCTTCATTCGCCGTTCGGTTGTACGCAATTCGTGATCGAAATTGGATTGAGCTGGTGTGCATTTTGCGTCCCACAGCTGGACGGCTGGATAGTAATTGGTACACGTTTCGCATGCGTACCTCTCCCATGGATGGAGGCGCCCGGTTGCGGTTGACGCCGATGTTGCCGATATCCTTATGCTAGGAACCTCAATCAATTAATCGGACGCATCGCAAGGAAACAATGCATCCGCGAGATTGATGACTTGCCAGGAATGGCATGGATGAAAAGAGTCGACAGTCACGCACAAGACTGAACGCACACAAACGCACAGTGTTTGGTCGTGATTAGTACGAGGATGTGCTTTTTTAGTGCTTTTGAAATTGAAACGAAGTTCTTTCTTCTTGTTGGAGATACAAGATTCAAAACAGTGAGTGAAACAGAACACAGCATGCCAATCATTAATTGGACTACGTACGAGATACGTATCATAACAGCATGGGTACAGCTTTAGCGCAACTCCAAGAGCGTCCCTTTGATGATGTCGCCTGATCAACGATGACCTTACCTCATCCGTATGCGACATTACTTTGATTAGCAGCCGTACTGGCTTTTGGTCGTGATGGCATGGTTGGAATGTGATGTGATTTTTCGAATAGTTTCACGCTGAAGTTGTCGAGCGAGGTTGAAGATGTTCGCCCGTCCCACCCGAGCTGTACGTGCAACATAAAATTAAAATAGTTCACATTCGCCGACGGGACGTCCGGACCGCTTGTGGACGAATCCTTTAATTTAAGTCTCCTGCAGCGGTTCCCATTTTTCGGTTAAAACCTTTAGCAGCTGTAAAAATCCAATCCCACACCGAGAGCTCCCACGCTATGGAATGTTGGAATGTTTTAGCAGCTTTTGCGCGTTCTACGTTCGTTCCGTTCTCCGGGTGCGACCGTTTTGTGGTCCGGTTCATATGGCGAGCTTTACCGCAATCGTGGAACAGATAAGTGGATTCACTCGATTGTGTGCTTGTGTCCCAATCCGTGGACATTCCCGTTCGTTGGTCGTTCGCAAAGGATTTGGGTCGTATATAAGATTGAATGAAAGCTTACAAGAGGGTTTTTTTTTTTTTGGTGTGAGTGTCTAGATTTGCTATCGTAGTTTTTTTTTATTTCGTCTGATATTTTAACGATAGACGGATGTGTTCATTGCTGATTGAATGGTGTGAAAAGTGTGTGCTTCAGCATGTTTCAGCCATGTTCTGTCGGAAAGCTGCGATACGCTAGATGTGATGATGATAGCGGGCTACTCTCGCTCTTAAAGCGCTAACATGTATAGAAACTGTGAGTGAAAGACCATTTCATAGAATAATAAACCGTTTTTCTTAACTCTTTTTCAAATTAGACAAATGGAACTTTTTCTTATGCACTCTCTACAATCATCAAAATCATTATTATTTCTATGTTTTATAAAAAAACCACTTTACTGCGAAATCTGAAACTATCTAATTAATTGAACTCAAAGCCACTCCAACATTTGCTTTACCACCGCTCGAAACACACGTACAGACTAATTAATTCTAGAAATCAAAACAGGAAGCGGCAACGTATCGTCGCTGGAGCTCGTTTGAATTGGAAAAGCTCATTTGGTTATCTAAGTTCGGTTGATCGGTTACATCTTTACTACCAAGAACGAAAACATGTTGCTTCAGTTCGGTGGAAAACAGTCTCTCATAACTTCGACTAGTTGGAAATATTGAAGTAACGGTTCCGACGAGGAATGAGATTGTTTATTTTAATAACAAAATCTTACCTCTTTAAGTGGCTTGATGTGTGAGATTCGAAAAGCTCGTTAGAAATAACTTTTAATATTAAGAATTATATTTATTCGAAGCGAGCTTTCAACGACAGACCACATGATAACCATGCCCGCTCGTAAGGTTTCCAAAAGCTCCATTTAAATAATCGACCCGATCTAGTAGCATAAAGTATTGCTTTTAGAAGTTACTTAATTTCTTCGTAAATTTCACACACACACTCACACATGCAAGCAAACTTTCTTATCAGCAAAATGCATCCCGGCGAAACCCATCAAACCGATACCCACGTGATGCTGCAAGCCTTACCCGTCCCAGGAACGGCACGGTACGGAGGTGGCCCGGGTCCACGTTGGTATTCAATTAAATTTTCAAAACTTTATTAAAGATGATCCCATAACGACAAGATTCTCCGGTTGAGTGGAATAGTTTTGTCACCTTCCATTAGACACCCCATTACCGGTTGCGGGGTGCCTCGAAGCTCAGTCACCGTTCCGTTGGTACGCTCGTTTAAGATATGAGGGTAGGGTTTTCAGGCCACACAAACACAGACACGCCATGTTGTTGTCCGGGGGGGGCCAGCTTTTATGGTAAAAGATTTGTTTAGATAGGAGCCGAAACTTTGTTCGCGACACTTTGTTGTGAGGTGTTAGGGGCTGGTTAAGTTTTTCGGTAGCGCGTTAAAGTGTTGCCCTGGAAAATAGCCTTCGGCTCTCCGGAGGTAAGAGCTTCCGGCAAGGTTTCATCCGGTTAGGGGCTTTATTTATGTGGGCACTGTTGGGGGAAATGGATGTCTTCGTGTGGTGCTATTTGTTTTCTACCGCCTTTATACGATTGAAATAATTGCAAGCCGGCGGGAGTTATTAATGAACATGAGAGCATCATGAGGTGAAGTTTGCTTAAAGATCATCTTCAAAGCTATCTCTCGTGGTGGAAACAACAACAAAAAAAAGGTAGAAAAGATACACACGCCATGGGGAAGCTTTAGGCAAAAGCCACAACCATACGAGTAGCTGCGTGTGCCGGCGTGTGTGTGTGTTTAATTAAATTTCACTCCATTTTGTGGGTAAAGCAGAGCAGTAAGCTCGTTTTTCGCAACAAATGCCCCGCAGAAGGGCTGTAAATTTGTGCGGCAAATGGCTCGGAAAATCTTCTCCCATTTGATCTGCTTTGTTGGGGTGGAATGGGGAGACCTGGTGTACCGGTGGGGCGAAGGTGTGCGAGATGACGAGCAGCGTATATTCCGTCTTTGGTAAAATGCTCAAAGGTTTTTGTGCACGCGTGACTGCAGAACGGAGCAGTAATTAACTTCTGATATCTTCTCCATTTCCAGTCGAGTGGCTTTGGCGTCGGGGATAAGGAAAAGTAACTGTTACTTTTCGTGTCAGTATTTTTCTTTGCCACATAGGAGAATGTTTCAGAAGTAGGGAAGTTTCCGGGCGATGGAACGCAGTGCGCGGTGGTTACCGAGAATAAAGCGGGAGCGGGCAAAACTGATGGGCAACAACATTCACATAACTTGCACCACGCTCATATGCGCTCCACACACACACACACACACACACAATTTGCACACGATGCCACGGTGGGTCTAACGCGTCTTTTGGGAGCGAGCAAGGCGTTCTTCCCACAAGTTAAAGAAGAACTTTACCGTTGAGCTTGGAACGAATGAACTCCCGGTTGATGATCGAGTGTGGACGTCTCACAGCAAAATGGTCGATGATTGAACAGTATGTTTTCAATTTGAAGCAAAATATCGCACGACTTACGAAAGAGTGAGAGTAGCCATTTTGAAAACATTCTATAAGGAGATTTAAGATATGGTATGGTATAAGGAATGGAGAAATAGGATATTCAAGTTTCATTACTCACGTAGTGAGATATTCATAATGTTCATGCATAAGCTTAAAGTAAACGAGTCGAGTGATTTAAAAACCAATTAACCTGTGAGTAAGTTCATTGCCCGCACTGAAGAGGAAAGTTTTTGAAAACAAACAGTAGGTGTTATTTTTTCACGTCTTTATTCCATCTATTTGCACCAGCACTTCTTCGCAGAATTCGTTCTACAGCCTGTAATTGGAAGTGACTCATCTCAACAAAGCCATTGCCTTTATGATTCAGCAGAAAAAAACGAAAAAAAGGGTTGGCAAAAGCTTAACTAAATGGACAATGCTTCCCACCTTTAAAGAGATCAACAACACCAGTATAATTAACATCCCCCGGAAGTGACAACGTCTTGAATTGCTTCGTACGCAAAACAACTGTTGAAACAGTAAGAAACCTGGTCATCTTCCACCTTCCAACGCACTTTACGGTGGTAGCGCAGTAAAGATTAAATTAATGAGAATAATTTGCTCATGCTCTTTGTGCGTCCTTGCGGGTTTTTGTTTGTGCAGTCGTATCGTTAAATACTTTACAGCTGAGGTTGAAGCACAGCCTTGAAAGGGGCTGTGGCATATGTTTCCCCCCGGTTGTAGTAATACAGTTGTACAGTTTTTCCCTGCACCATTTACTGGGGTGTGTTTCAAGTAGCGGTGGTGAGGCTAGTTGGGATTACAACGAAACGGATGCGGTTTTCGGTGTTGGATATGAAACGGACGCATCCTTGTCGGCAAAGCATCGCGCTGCCTGTCATCTTGCTGCCGAGGCGTTGTTTTAGATAATTGAAGCAACTGACAACAACGTCCCTTGAGTGTTGGGCAACACTTGCAGCCCTTCCTTTCCGTTGCTGTTAAAGCTCGAAGTATGTATTTTTTTTTTCTAATGTCACCAGACAGCGATGGAGGCGCATGGTGCTTTGTAGAAATTCACGCGGTCGCGTATGCTCTCTACATCACGCACCGACAAGAAACCACAACATGACAATGTCGTCGTGCCTGACGTCTCTCTCTCTCTCTCTCCGGACGGTACATGTGCGTCGTCGTGCGGCACCAGAACCATGCCACCCTTGGTTGGCTTGGTCTGCAACCAATAGAGACAGCGCAGCATATAGTGTAAGCATAAATCCTCTTCTGAAACAATAAATATTCATGCCGGTTTAGCATCTAATTCAATTTCGGGTTACGTGGCATCCGGCTGGGAAGCGAAAGTTACCAGCAGCAGCAGCAGCAGCAAAACTCTTGACACTCGTGTGCATGTAACAGAAGGTTTGACGGCTTCGAAGCACACAACCGCTGTGCTGTGGAGGATGGAGTACGCACATAATCACACCATTAGGGG
>KI423691.1:3602-23294 GCA_000473375.1 Anopheles culicifacies | reverse complement strand
TGTGTGAGTCATGTGAAGTAGGAGCTCGGAAGTGGGAAAATGTGAATGACCGTTGGCTGGCGTTTACGTGTAAAAGGGGGGTGAAGATATTGTAGGCGGTTTGCATAGCTTGAAAGTGAAATCTCAATGCCGTAAGTGCATCCTACGTAAGATTCGGAACTCCTCTGACTGCAAGACCTCTTATTAATATCCTTTATTATGTTTGGGGGTGTTTTTCTTTTGTCTTACCCTATACATGCCATTTCGGAAAAAAAATGCCAAAGAGTGTACATTATACACCAAGAGCTAGAGTTGTTGGAAATTCTGTATGACTAATTTCTGAAATTCTCTCCCTCATGATGCAATAACCTGCCTCTGATGCAAGGTCTTATGAGATCATCATCTTCTCTTCGGTCACCTGGGTGAGATTTGCTCGGACACACTTAGATGACGTCACGCGTGAGGGTTTCTCTAGCGGGGTAGGGTGTGTCGTCTAAATTGATAAATTGGTTTTGGCTTTCAATAGTCACCACTCACGAAAAGACGCAAATGAGCACACCGTAACGTTTGTCCACAGGTTCAACAACAACAAAAATGTTCTGTTAACACGAGATATTGTGACATATTATAAGACACAACAAACACTTCAACCTTAAAGTGATCAAGAATTTTTAGATTTTATGTAAAGTTTTTAATGTTTATGTTTATTTAAATTAACTTAAATTTTACATGATCCATCAATACTTTTATGCTCAAAATGCATCGAACTACATTGACATTTTGCTTTTGGGCATTTAGCTTCAGCATCTCAAACAGAGAACGAGAGCGGGAAAGAGACACGGCCCCATCTACCAGTTCCCGTGTAGTGCATTTTTCATCCCGTCGTATCCCATCCCATGGGGTATAAAATGTTCTTTTCGGATAAGCATCAACTGCAACACGACGGCGTGCAGCAGTTGCATTTAGAAGGTGCCCGAAATAGAACGATCTATTTTTAAGTACCTGTGTGTTGCTGTTGCGTTACGTGGCGTGTTTAGTGCGCTACCTCAGTATTACTATTTTTCTTTCTGTTTTCTTTTATGTTTGTGCGTAGGGATATGAATTTTGGTTGAGACATAGAAGACAAGTCTGAAAGTTTAATTTTATAATCCCATCAAAGGAAGGAATGGTCATGAAAAGGACCCAATTGACCTTTCGCGGCACACGGTGGATTGAGTAACGATTTTTCATTATTTACCCCTGAGTTACACTGCTACAGGACGGCTTACATTGAAGGAAAAGGCTGCAAATGACCTTTCGCCTCCAACGTCCCCCAAACGAGAACACAGGATGACATTCTGATGGTCGTAAAACATGATGGCGTACCACCCATCCGGCTATCCGATTTCAAAGGTTGCTCGCAATGGGATTCCGACAATGCACACACAATGGCCCGTTGTAATGCAACGCTGTATGCATTTCAAGCGTACTACAACAGAAGCACCAAGATGTGATCTTTCGACGTTACGATGCGTTTGAGCCGAGAGTTGAGTGAAGTGCACAGATAATCACACTGTTGGGCATCTTGTCTTGTCGGTTACCGATGGGTTCTTTAAACACGTTCCGCCATGGGGAGGTTTTGGGGGAAATGGTTCTAAATCTGTAGGCAATTTCTTCCTCCCTGGCACGTCTGAGGTGTGCACGTTTTGTGGAGGATACGGGAACAGTTTGGTACAGAATTTTGAACTCTCGTCGGGCTTTTTTGCTTGTGTCTTGCCACCGACTTCCCAACCGTGCACGGGAAACACTCTATCATTAGATTTTCTTCATGTCTCCCAACGACAACGGGAATCGTGCGAGGTTCCCGGTGCGCTGGTTCGTCTCAGATTTAAATTATAATGATTTTTCCCCACCGGTCGATTCTCTTTTTACTTGGCGCGTGCACTACTAGCGCTAATGTCGCGCGCTCTACCTTCCATCAACCCGAAGCATCAAACGACTCCTCAACTAATGTGTGCACTATGTCTTTTCTTTTCCTTTCCTTTCCAGATTTAGACGAACGTACATCAGCGACAGGCACGACGAACGGTCGTCGTGTTAGAATGTTCCGTTAAATTAACGAACTGCGAACTGGTACTTCTCGCGACGGTTCTACGACAAAATCTGAAGCATGTATACTGCAGCTACGTTGCCACGATTTCCCTTGCGGGCATTGGATTCTACCTCCTAGGCCCCCATAGGGTTTGCAGATCACAGGACACTGCGGCATAGATATTTCGGAACGGATATTGAGTCCACTCCTGGGAGGGGTTTTGTGCAAATGTCGTCGGTATGCTCCCCGAGGGGCATAACGCTACTAGAATTTATCGTGTGCTATATCGTCTGAAAAAAAAAGAAGGAAACGTTCCCTATCCAGAGCCCAAGTAGGATAGGAACTTGCTCTCCTTCCCAGTGGTGCTCTAAATCCTACATCCGGTTAGAATGTGTTTTATTTTTGTTCTACTAAAGATTCTACTTTTGCTCTCCCTACGGTGGCAAACGTTCTGCGTACGATGCAGTCTATGCCGGCCTGACGACCCCACAAGTGGAACGGCTTTTGGGAGGAAACTAAATAGCCCCGAGCGGTGTTGACCGGCATACACACAGACAGAAGCCGGTTTGCGTGTTTCAGTTCCTTTGAAACAGCTGCAGTCTGTCACAAGTGAAGTGGATTTTAATATTTCAGCAGGTTTTTTCTCCTTCTCCCCTTGTGTCTTTGTGTTTAATCTGTAATTGACTTCCGTTTTTTTTTGTCTTAAAGTGCATTTTAAATACTAATTGTATCGTCCCACTTTTTTGTTTTTAGAAAAATAGTGTTTTAGGTAAAAATTTGTGAACACAGTGTCGTTGTGCTCTCTATTCTCTTTTCCCCACCAGGGGTGAAAAGTGTATTTGTTACTGCGGATAAAGTTTAATTCATTTTATCCACGAAAGTGCAGAATTTTATACATGTGTGTACGTGTGTTTGGTGTTGTTTTGTGAATAATAAATGGTGAGATAAAATTGGCACCGGGCGACAGCAGTAGTGGTGTGGGCTGCATTAAATATATGCATCCTAATTTGGCCACGTCGTGCAACTTCGTTCCTGCAACGACGGCGAAGTACACGGCACGGTTCGAACTGGGCAACGGTGCGGTGTGTTGTTATTAATTCCATTCGGTCTATCCACACTCTACGCTATCGGCATACCGCGGTGTGGTAGCCAGGACGGGCCAGAACGTTAGCGGCCGGTACCGCGAGAAACTGAGACAGCGTGGCGATCTACTCTTCTGTCCCCGCGGTTGGAATATGGATAGAAGTGTAGATTCCATCGGTAGTTGCTCGCTTGATGTAGATGCAGATTCGACCGATTTTTCAGGTAAGTTATAGGGAGTTGCGAGAGTTTTTAGTTTATGACGGAAGAAAGAGCCCAAGATCAATACAACAGCAGAAAACGAGAATCAAGTTGCTGAGAGTGGAAGATGAGAATTGGAGTAAAAAAACGAAATAAGATATCGATTTTGAAGAAGAATAGAAGAAGAAATCGAGTACTTCCTGGTTCCTAAAATTATTACCAAGGTATAGATAACAATTTACTGAGGTGCACGTCTCTTAGAACACTGTCATACATTTATGTGTTTGATCTTCTCGCATTTCTAGTCCCATGACCGATAGAGCGCCATATTAGAACATTTTCTCCAAAAAGAGATCCAAAGATACCTATTTATGGTCTATGCTCTCCAATAACTCCAATCAAACCAAATGGCGCACCACAAATCATAGTTTATGGCATTCTAAACCTCGCCTGCTTACTCAATTGAAAGTATTTCTTCTGGCCAACACGTAAAACCGAAACCCGGAATAATCACCACCCTCGGTTCCGTGGGCGGATGACGGACCACTTCGATCCCGGAGTAAACAGGAAGCCATTTCTTCACGGTCGCTATGGTGGCCAAATGTGGCTGGGCCGGTTTGTTCAAAGCCCAGAGTCAGTGTTTGTTGGTGGTCGGAATCATCCCCCGATAAGGATGGAACCGGCAATCAACTTCGCCTTGCCATCTGTGCCGGGGGTTGTTGTTGTAGGGGTGACATTGAATTTTCTACCAGCCAAACCGGTCCCCCCAACCCTCCATTGTGCGACAGAGGCGGCGCGGGTGTTGGAGAACATATTCAATACGATAAATCAAGGGGGGAACGATGGCAATCAAAAACACAAACACCATATAAAAGTGTCTCCGGCGAATGAAGTGGCGATTGCCAAAAATTGGATCACCATCATAAAGGCGACTACGACGATCGTTTGTTATTGGTGCGGAAAGAAGGAACGGTACTAGCGAAGAACGCGAAACACTTGCCACAATAGAAATGGAAGTGAATGCGTAACATCCCACACGTTTTGCACGTGTAAGCCGCATAATAAAGCTAGAGATCGTGGAATCGTTTCGTACACTAAACAATTTATCATTCTTTTTCACTCCTATCGCTCACGTCATATAGGACCGGAAACAGGATTACGGCTAGCACACCTTTTGGTAAAAGTTGCCGCGTGATCACACACTTTGCGGCCGAGTACGTGGGATTGATTTCTTTTTGAAAATTGTTTCTTATCCTCCTATGGAGCATTTTGTAGTCTTACCAGCTCACTAAAGGCCACGCTTACAATGCGTGACATACTACACGGTGGAGGTGCGCATTTGTTATTGTTTCATTTGCCTCTTTTTTTGTGAAGGAAACTCCGAATAGCAAAAAAATTGGGGACATTACATCCACAAGAACCACATTCTCAAACTGTAGGCGAAGGTCAATGTCAAATGGAATGTTGTGTGGAACGATTTTTTCCTATTCAACGTGGGTAGCTCTTGCTTTCCATTTTTACATAACTTTTTTCACTTCAATTGATTATTTGTGCTGGATGGAACGGATTGTCATTGAATAAAGCTCCCCATAGCTTCATTTGTTTCTGGTCAGAGAACCTTTTTCCTTCCAGAGAAGGTTCCAACCAAGGTTCCGTTTTGCTCCCCCTTCAGTAACCATTGATGTTGTGGGGTGAAATTGGGTTTCCGACGTGTGACTTGTTGCTCGGTTTTGACGTTGAAAGATTGTTTTATAGCATGCCGAATAAAGTTTATTTCGGGTTGAAGGAATTTTGTGGGCGTTAGGCATTCAAGGACGTTGAAGTTGTGTTTCCGTCCAATGCAATTGTTAGCTCCCAAATGTTAGATTTGGATTCCGTGTTCTTAACGTTCCGGATAGTCGTATTGTTTCGATGGATTTAATTATGCACGCATCTTGAATGTTTTACCATGAGAAACGCAAGGACAAAACAGACCTCCGTGATGATGGGTTCTGCTGCTCGATAAGCGTGTTATGCAAATAGGACGACTCTCACACAAAACTGGACCTTTAGACGGGTGTTTGTGAAGAATTTAATTTCGTATAAAAATAAGGTGATAATCATTCTCTTCCTTACTCTTTTTTGTTTTTGAAGCAATTAACACCCTCCTTTTAGGTTATGGATGTTTATTTTTGTTTTATTCCGTTAGTTTTTTAACTGAATTAGTTAATGTGTTTTTAATGAACTACAAGGGCGTGCCGGGACATCATTAGCAGAACCTTTTATTATGTGGTTATTGCGCCCAACTCACATCAGTAGCTGTTACCAAGAACAAGAATGAAGATCTACGAAGAAAGTTAATTCATTCCCTCTATTCTCGGTGGTCTATTTCTTGTACTCCACTAGAAGTTGTACTAATTCTACAGAACACAACTCTTGCTTCTTTGGATTATTGAAGATAAGCAGTTACTAGTCTAATGCCTACCTCCAGGTGCATCTAGTCAACAAATCCACGGTAATTAAAGCCCTCATGTCGGTGTCCAGTTGCACACATACATTCTCTCTCTCTCTCTCGTATGTGAAGCACTGCACTCTGTCTACTAGCGATAGAAAACGTTCAGTCGCAGTCAATCCGCTCTGTGGATCAAATCGCCTTAATCCAGTGCATCACCCACTCGACCTCGCTGTGGAAGCCCTAGGCAATACAACCCCCTGAAGGGCGGTGCGAGTCGCCGCCGATACATGTGCGTGAGTGTCGCGTCCGTCTGCGCGCAGTGCGCCGGCAATGTACGCGTGTTTGTTGTGTGTGTGCGCGCCCGCGCGTTGGTGTATACAAATGTCCAACGCCGACGCTGACGCCTTCCGATGCTATTCGCGGGATAGTGCACGCGGTCTCGCTGCAGCCCGAAACGACAAACACGAGAGTGGGTTGGTGCATGCACAGCAGCGGCCCCTTCAAGGTAAAACCAAACACCACGGATCGATGGACCACATTTCATCCAGCACTTAATCCCTTGTACGGGCGCCTCCATGCGACATTGCGTCATAGAAGAGAAGTCCAAAATGGGTACCTCTTTTAGCCAGCGAGGAGCGCTGAAAGAAGGAGCAGCTCGCCGTCTTTCGCGTGGTGGTGGCGACTGTAAGGCCTGCCACACACCACTACAACACGATCGCGTGCCGCTCACGATGCGATAGGGAGAGAGGGCTTCCCTAGCGTGCCGCACCATCGGATCACAACTGGCTCCAATGTGCGTTCGGCAGTCGGTCCGAGCGGTCGTGTTGGATTTCGGTGCCGTATTACGATTTACGAACTATTCGTAATGGTACAAGTGTGCGTTTAGTAACTGCATCGCTGTGCGTTGATAAAGGCTGAAATTGAAAGTGAGGCGTGTGCTTGATTGTTCTTATCACGTTCCATCATGCTGCTACTGCAAAGTGATCGCTAACCCGAGGTTTTATAGAAACAAAAAGTAGGTGAAACAAAACAAATGCGTGACGAGATTGGAGTTGAACAAAAAAAAACAAATAGATAAATTGCAAATGTGTGCTGCATTCGCATGCAAAACAGATTGGGATGCGAGTTGAGTAAAGTGGAATGCGTCGCAAATTGTTTCATAGTTGTTGATGCGAACCGAGTGCGTGTGTGTGTGTAGAAGTGCGGTATAGTCCCTGGAAACCAGTTTCCATGTGGCTGCTTTGGAGAACAACGCGTCACGCATAGCTGTCCGCTGACGCAACGTGCGCAAGTGTTCGGGTTGTTGTGTCGTAAAAGCATTTAGTTTCAAGCTCTTTTGCTGTGTGTCCAAACCTGTGATCTTGATCATAATTTCTTGCTAATAAACAATCATTATCAGAGCAAAAGGTGTAGCTGTAGTGAGGCATTAGTTGTTGAATATCATGTAAGAACCAGAATGAATGTCCCTTTGATGTCCAATATTTTCTTCAGTGATCTTTAGTGATCTTTCTGTGATGGAGTTCTTCAAAGAGTGATTCATTTTACTTCTAAAAGAATGAAATTGTAGAAAAATATTGGAAACCATTAAAAAATATGTCTAGATACTTCTTTGAAGTCGTAATTAGTAAGCTTCCTACGTGCGTACTCTTTGGTGCTTGGAAGAGTGACTGGCGGACTGCAGTCAACACCACCTACTCGTTGCAGTGATTGCATTCCGAGTCAGCCAAAACGTGGAGGCGGATACGGATTAAATGGGGTGGAGATTTGCTAGTGATGCTAATTTACAGCCAACTTAAAAAACGATCAACTCCAGCCTTTACAAACGATCATCGCCGGACGGAGAACGTGTTGTTTAGCAGTCTAGACATTAGTCACAAGATGTGCTGTTTTTTTGTAAACGGTTTAAGAAATGTAACATTTTCTATTCCCTGCTGTGACTCATTTGCAATTCAGCGAACAAGGCACTCTCTTAAACAACACACTCTCTCAATGGGCGATTGATTTCATGTTGTGTTTGGAATGATTGAACCTGATAAAACGGAGAGTTACCAGAGTGCATCGGTGCGGTTGTGTTAATGTTGGTGGATTGCTGTGTGGGGCGATGTCGTCGTTATCATGTTACTTTAACAACACCAAGAAGCATGTGAAGGTTACCTCTAGTGTAAACATATGGGTTACATTCGATACGCAGTCTGGGTGCGACAGAGCAAACAGCGAGTTATCATAACATGTTCTTCTTCTTCGATGTTTTCGTGTACGCGCTACGATCTCGGGTTTATGTGTCTTGCAGCCCCAACTGTTGGCCATCATCCAATGAAGCATGAAGAAAGCTCATTATGGTTCCTTGCCGTCTGAGAAGCATGCTAATGCTCTGCTACGAGAAATTGAGTAAATCGTGCTTTACTACTAGACATGGGAAGAAGTAAAAGAAAACACATTGAGATGATAAGAGCCTGTGTATGTGTGGAAATTTGTTTGCCAACATTAAAATGATAAGAGTGTTCGGGTTGAGTATGTCGAAAAGTTTGAAGCTTTTTTATTTTCATGTAATTAAAATTGCTCACTTACCTCTTTAACTAAATAAACCAGTTAGACATCTCAGGGCGACAAGCGGACGTAGGTGAAGTATTGATTGAAATTGTCAATATTTTTGAGTGGATCGGCAAACATTTAACACTCTTGAAGATTATCGGTCATGAACAACTCGTCACATGCTAACAATCGATAAAGTCCACAAAGACAGATGACCATGTCCGTATGATCCATCTTCAGACTCATTTATCAAAATGACTTTGTGCCGTAAAGAGCTCACGTATTTTATCTCGGTACTTTGATGGATTGTTCGACGGGAAAGTACCGGACCGGCCTGAACGTGATGATGATTATGGGTTATTTTATGAAGGACGATTAGTTTCATTCCCCACCAGACATTTCTCCAATCATTCAAGACGAAGAAAAGTTCCTAAGAAATATTCCCAGGACAGCCTTGAACGAGAAAGTGTCAAATGCTCCAGAGTGTGTGTGGTTAACTATTCCATAAAACCCCATCATGACCGAGTCCCGTTGACCTGCGTTGAAGAACATTGCGATGGCATTGTAAAGGAACGCAATACAATAACATCAACCCTGAAACCCCTCCGTTCGGGGTAAATGAGCAAATCTGCCACCTTGACACCCACTTGAATCGAACAGAGAAGGCAATCCTCACGCGTGCAGGACCTCTAATACGATATTTACGACACGGGTTGCTTGCCTGTTGCCCGTTTGTCCTTCTGGAAAGTATTTTAATGGCCTTTAGACATTAAACACGGTAGCCGTAAAGATAGCAAATTGACTGCCGTCTGTCGTGTGGCTTGCAAATTTACGTCCGTTGCGCATGCAAGTAGATGTGGATTGATTTACTTGTTTGTCATTGAATTTCTGAATGAATTCTAAAAATCCTTGAGGTGAGGTAGGTCCTGCGTTGTTTGTCTTCGTAATTGATGTCTAATGGATAGTTTTACCTTTTGTTCTTGGGTGTTTCTTTGTTAGCAGGTGTTTTATTATTAAAAATAATATATTAATCTTTTGTATTGCGCTTATGCTCACCTTACAGATACCTCCGGAGAGCTAAACTTTCTAACACCAATTTCCGGCAAGGACATAACGCGTGAGTTTACAGCCGGCATCAAGGAGCGTTGTATGCTACCGGTAATTAACTGTCAGGCAGTTACAAGTGTACTGGATCCGGTAACCGGTCACATCAGCACCGTCCTGACGACGACCACTGCCGCCAATTCGCAGCAGCAGCAGCAACAACCCCTGCTTGGTGGTGGAGATAGTTCACCCACCGCAGCCACGAACAAGAAGCCGAGCTATCTGAACCTAGCCTGCTGCGTCAATGGCTACTCGAACCTGACGACGTACGATTCGAAACTCCGCCAGGACATTAACAAGTCGCGCGAAGTTTCTCCAAGCCGTCCCATCATAGCGACGCTGCACTACAACCGTAACGATAACGGAGCGGGTGGACATCTGCTAACGGCGCCAACCCTGAGCTACGTTAGCATGAACAACACCATCAACAACAACAACAACAACAATTACAGTACCAGTACAACGGGAATCGGCGGTAATCGAATGCTCAAAATGAATGGTGCAGGTGTGATGAACGGTGCGGCTGGTGGTGGCCGGATGCGTGGAATGAACGGTTCGATCATTTCACCACCCGGCGGTGCCGATATGACTGACAATGCGGCATCGATCGGTACGTTTAACGGAAATGGCAGTTTTGTGAGTAGCATGCGGTCGAAGGTCATATCCTCACAGTCACAAATCAGTAGCCACGCACGGGACGATGTCCAGGCGCAGCTGATGACACCGAGGAAGAGTTTCATCCAGCAGCGCGTCGAGAAGCTGTACGGTGCGAGTGAGGTGGTAGTGCTCAACAAACAGAACTACAGCAGTAGCGAGCGAAAGTATCTCAATAATATTGCGAACGAAAACAATGGTGGTACGGTAGGTGGAACACCGGTAAAGATGGTACATCACGGTATGGCTGCTGGGCAGCATCAATCGATCGGAAATGGTGCGGGAATGCGGAATGGTGTCACAAACGGAGCTGCTGGTGGTGGTCTGCACGTGACAAACGGAACCAATGGCGCTGCGTTTGGGGATGAAAACAACCGACATATGAACGGCGATGGAAACGGCACCGGCGAAGATGCGGATGTTGATTCACTACCGGTGTTGCGACATCTGCGACCAGAGTTTCGTGCACAGTTGCAAATTTTTTCACCGAAAAAAGTACCCAAATCGTCCCCGAATCGTACGGTCACGGGTGGAAGTGTTGGTGGTGGTAATGCCACGCATACCTCCTTCATCAGCAACGGCAATGCGACGCATGCGAATGGTAATGCCGCTGCGGAAGAGAATGCCAATCTGTTGAAACGATACCCGCAATCTAATGGCAACAGTTACACCGCTCACTTGGAACAGCTTAGCCTTTCGCGGGACGAACAAACGCAAGATCACCACAAGAATTCGAACGATCGATCGACGGTGGTGACGGAAACTGCTCAACTATCTTCGCACAGTACGCGGACTACTACCACCAACGGTACGAGCAATGGACGGCACACTGAGCACGAACAGGAAGATGCTCTGAAAACAAGCAACCGTCACCATAGTAACGCTACTACACGCACCGCAGAAACAAGCCAAACTGACGTAATAGAGCATCGCGAAGCGTCACAAAGCATCCGTTCTGACAGTGTGTCGTCGTCGTCCGAATTGCCATCGACGTTGATAGTGGAGGTAGTATTGGTGCCGCCGACTAACACGTACAGTAACGGTGTTGGTCGAATGTCGACTTCCGATGGCAGTAGCGCCACCATGACCAACGTCACCATAACCGTACCTGACGAGCAGAATGTCACGACCATCGGCGCGAGTGTGATCACAAACGGTGAGCAGAACGGTACCGGACTAAGCAGCCACAGCAGCAATAACAACGCTAGTGAAGGGTCAGCAAACGTACCTGGTGCGTTGGAAAACGGCACTGTTGTTCAATCTTGTGATAGTAGTACTACGATCCAGCAGCTGGTGACGGCGGACGATAACAATATGCGCACGGCGACGAACGGCAGTTCGGCGGTAATGGACAGTGCTGCCGTAATGACGATGGTGGCCGGTGATGTCGTCGAGCGTCTAGATGCGGAAGAACACATCCCGTCAAGTAATAAGCCTGCATCCTTCGTCGAAGTAAACGCAAATGGGACAAACGGCAGCATTGGCAACGGTAGCAGCAGCACCACCACCGAAGTAGACGGCAACCATTTCCTGCGGATCTTAAAAACCGAACAGAAGCGGCTACGAACAATGGCTGACGAGTTGGAGAAGGAAATCAATCAGCTGAAGGTATGTATGCATTGTGTGTGTGTGTGTGGTGTTTGTGGCAAGCTGGCCAACTGCAAGTGTGTGTTGAGATGCGTGCGGGTGTACTGATAACAATCTTCTTCCCTGGTGCGGTCTGTCCGTTTCCCCATGCTTTGACTGTTCGCGAGAAACATAACCACTCAGGATGATCTCTATTTTCATTCTCGATCTGTCACCTGTAGTACCGCGCATCTCTCTCAATCTGCTTGCTTAGGCAGCTTGTATTCTTTTTTGTAAATTTTCATTCCACCACCCGATTCGATGTACTTTCCTTCCCCGTGTGGTTTGGCAGCTGATAGTTGTGTTTTAATTTTAGGCCGATGGTGTTGTGTTCGGAGAGGACATCAACGGATACATCCTGGCAGCGGTTGGCAAGGCGCGTCTGCTATGTTCACAGAAAATGAAACAATTTGAAGGTTAGTATCAAGTTTCAGAGTTTGTTTGAGTTTTGAGTGCGCTCTTTATCGGGGCTTTAAAATAAGTTCAGGCGCTTAGATAATTAAATTTACACCTTTCTGACGCATCACATGCCCAGAAATGGTGGATTAATTTTTGATTGGTAATGGTTCTTTGAGATTAACGTTTTTTTGATAAGAAATATTACGTGTGGTTTTCATAAATGTAACAAACACACAATGACTTTGGATTTGATAAGATAGACTGGTTGGGAAGAAAGCTTAAAATGTGTCCTTCAAAATACATTATCAATTTCTTAATTACATCCACACTCCTCTTAGTATGGTGAGACAATTTAAGTACATCAAATTTGAATATTTCAATAACGATACTACAAGCCTCACGCAATCACATTTCTTAATATTGTCAAGGAAAAACGCATAACCCAAAAAGAAGTCAAAACAACAACATTCCATCGATCCGTAAATAGTTGCTAATGAAAGGCGTGGTGGCCACCAATATCAAAACAAACAGCGCTTGTTGATTGCTTGTGCCGAATGAACAATCATTTCCTCTTCGTACTTTTCCTTCCCTATTCGTGACCATGTTTTATTTTACGCTATGCTTTTTCGCATTTATTATTATGTGTTTGTCTCTTTCGTTTTATACGATCGATCGGGACGGACATCGATCTGTTTGTTGCCTTGTAATAATACTAATTTCTTAATCTTGTTTTCCATTTTTCCTTCCCATTAGACTTGTGTTACACGAATCTGAACCAATCGCCGGACGAAAAGTTCCAAACGACTGGGGAAGATTTACGAGGATTCTGGGACATGGTGATGCTGCAGGTCAACAACGTCGATGCCAGCTTTGAAGAAATTGATTCGTTCCGGAAAAATGGTTGGCGGGTAAGTGGAATGCGAAAGTACCGGTTCGTCGGAACTGGAATGCTTTGCGAGAAACCCTCTTCGGAAGAGACAATTTGGTTTCATTTCCATTTTTTTGTGCTTCTGCTACTTCCATTGTAGAAACCAATTCCAAAGAGTCCACCGCCAGCGCAAGCCCGCAATGGGACAGCACCCCGTACCAAGCTGGTGAAGCGTCCGTACAAAACGCAAACAACCGCATCGAACGGTGGTGCTACCGTGACAGACGGCAGCAACGGTGTCGAAGCGAAAAAGGCGTCTGCCGCGCTGGCGGCTGCCAAACGTGAAGCCCAGCGGAAGCAGCTAATGGAAATGAAGCGTAAGCAGAAGCTGGCCAACAGCCAACAGCAGACGGCGGTGGAAATATTTGCTCCATCGAACGAAGAGCCGGCCCTGAACGGTGCTGACAGCACGACCAGCTGTCCCACCGGCACCGCGCTGGTCGATACGAGTTGATCTCGTGCATTCGGTACGGTTGCTTTAAGCTTGCTCCCCTCCCCCTCTCACACTAATACCCCAAGCGAAGGGGGGCCTCATTCGGAGAGAAATTAGTAACGAGATGCGGAACAACATCGTCGGTGCGTGAGCAAAATTGACCAGATGGAAGAACAAGTTTGTTTGTAAATTACTACACAGGACTGAATTTATGTTTGACAGTTTCGTAGCGCTTCGCCACTGGAACACACATCCCCGACCATGAACTAATCAATCCCATCATCCCATGCTATTTGTTTCGCACGGGCTGGTTCTCGGAACACTCTAGTTATGAAAAATCCTCTATCCTCTACGTGCGGAAACACTCGCCGAAATCAGACGACACACTGGCGAAAAGGTTGTTGAGCATTTTCCTTTCCTCGCGATGGGATGGGTTAATCCTTAAGACCCCAGCAGCAAGATAGTAATGGCGCGGAACCAAGACAGGACTAAGGCGAGCGTACACAAATTGTGATTGTTTTATACATTTTTTTATATATGGTCGAATATTATAACTCTATTATTACTCTTGTTATTGTAAGTACAACTTTTACATGTAAAATGGACACGAATTGATTTTATAGAAGAAAAAGAAAACATTCGAAGCAATTCACCTACTCTCAGACAAAGTACTGTACACTGGACGGAAGGATAATAGAATCGGTGCGAAATGCTAAGGAGCAGGAGGATTATTCAACCATCAGAATGAGCTAATAGAAAAGGTGAAAGGGACATTGGACTGTTTTTGTTTTCTTCTGTGGTTTGCAAAACATAGCAAAAGGGGAGCTAACTTAGTGTAGAACAACAACAACAACAAAACACCCAAGCTAACAACACTCTCAAAGACAAGCTCATAAAAATATAAAGCCTGCAGCAGAAGATTAGATTGCTCCGGAACGTATGCACGTGTTAACTATTATTTTTAAAAGCGAACGCTCCAACCTATTGACAAACGCGATCCATTTATACTACACTGTACATGAATGAAGCAAGGGGTGGGACAAACAAACCTGCAACAACAAATCGAAACGTAAGATGCGATGAATCTCTATTTATTAACAAACGATAATCGAAAAACCATTTATCTATTTGGTAGTACTACTATTATTATAACTACTATTGCTACTATTTAGGCGTGTCTGTTGCTTGCTTCTTGTTACAAATGGCATACCCGCGTGTCCACTTGAGTTACAACGTTAGAATGGCTATTAGTTGCCTGAATGAGCTGCTGATATCAGCTGCCTGCCGGACTTTAGGCGGTGTTTACTTTCTCACGAGCTTAAAATGCCTTTTCATTTGCGAACCAGCAGCTGCCAATCATTTTTACCAGTATAGTGATACCACCCTCGTTCTATGGAATTGTTGCTTACAATATTGCTTACTACACACTGCGAGCGCTAATGTTTACGTTTGGATTATCCTCTATCTTAATCGCTTCCTCGCTTATGTGCTTTTTTCTTTATGAAAAGCATACATTACATTTGAAAAGAGAAGCAGATCGTGATAGCAGAAGAAGACATTTGTTTTCCTCTCAAGCAGTTGTGCACGAAGGGGCAAAACGAAGGTGAAACAGAATCGAATACATATAACCCACAAAAACACACGAGAACACAGCGTTAGCGAAAATTTATCCACTGAGCGAGTGCCTTATTGATATCGTTCTGGCAACAGAAAATCCAAAAAGATGGAGCATATATATAGTTACGCGTATGAGTACAAAAAAATAATAAGCTACGTTTTTCGGTTCATTTTTCATTCGAAATTGTGTAAGTTTTTGCATTTTTGGTGTTGTTAGAATTACAAAGAAATGATTGATGATTTCTTCGTATTTTATTTTTCTCTACCATGTTCAGTTTTCAAACAGTGCGCTCGAACGAGCATTAAATAGAGCAAATATACCCATTACAAAGCGAACGAATCTATTTTGAAGTGGCTCAAATGGCTAAACCTAGCGCGTAGTAGGAGAAAAGGGGAAAGCAACACAAAAGTCATTACAATTATACAAGTACAGAGCACACTCTACTCTCTTATATGTATTATCCCAGCTGTTGCCGGGGTAAACACAAGGGTGGGAATGAATGTTGTAAAGCTAAACCGTGAAAAGCAAAAAAACGGCCAGAAGCGTGTGTGTGTTGTGACGATAACGACAACGAGAGGACACAATTAGAGTTCGCTGCAAATAAGCGAACGACGATCGTTAGTTGTAGCGAAAGCGCTTTTCTGCGTTTATTTTTCGATTTGGGCAGTTTTTTGCACATTTTACAGCATTTGCGCTGAGTTACGGAATCGTAGTCAACACGTTAAGACAAACCTATTACACATATAAGCAAAAGAACACACACACAAAAACGATAAAACACTCAATGGTAGAATGAAAATGAATGAAACAAACACTGAGAGAATAATATACAACAGTACCACCAATATTAAACACATATTAAATCAATAAATACACACACACTTTTCAAAAATACACATTTTAATGTAATACACACACACCAGGGGGAAGTGGAAGAGGTCGCGCACGCGTAGGTTTAGGGATGCAGGAATAGAAAAGCTGCAGAGCTTTCTTAGCTGATGCTTCATGCGGCAAATGGTGCTGTGCGGCACTCGCACCGAACGCAGACAAACGCGAGAAAACGAACGGAACGAACGGCGTAAATCTATTTAACGTGAAAGTATCTAAACGGTTCCTTCTTGCTTATGTGTAGATGTCCGCCAAAATATGGCGTCCGGAAGCGTCAGCAAACACTCCGAATTGATTGGAATAAAATCGTTCAACAAAATATGTACCAACTCCAGCTCTCTTTCTCTCTCTCTCTCTTGCTCTCGTAACAAGAGCTTTTATTTTGTAACAATTTGTAACAGTTCTGTATCCTACGTAGATCTTAACTCTCATTAGGCTATTGGATGACTTGCTTTTTATTAAAAACTAGAGCACAGCGACATGCATATGGATAGTCTGAAGATCTCTTCCTAACGGACGGCCGAGGCTGTGTAATCACAATTGGTATACGTGCAGGGATCGGTAGCAATCACTCAAAAGTGCATCTTTTCGATCTGCACCGTACTGTGCTTGATGCGGAAATCGTTCCGTGCGATGTGATCTGCCGAGGCAAGAATTTCCGACGCATTCGCCAATGGATCTGTTTAGATAGAACGCATAATGAGTGGCGAGAAAATGAAACAACAAGACGATCTTACCGATCATAAGATGCGCCGTCATTACATTCCAGCCAGTCGAAACGCTCCACACCCGCAGATCGTGCACCGTCTTTACACCTTCAATGAACGACAGCTCGGAGGAGAGTCGTTCCAGCGAGATATCACCCGGTACGGCATCGACGAGAATGCGCATCGAATCACGGAAGATGCGTACCGTCGTTACTAACACGATCAAGGAAAACACGAATGTACAGATCGGATCGAACACCTTCAGATGGGGCTGTAGAAGAGAGCGGAAGAGGAATCGTAAGTACAAATGTCCCCCCAGTACAACTAATTGACGGGTCATTCTTACCGCAAATTTTATCACAATTGCAGCTATCAACACACCGATGCTTTGTATAAAGTCACCGATCACATGAATAATGGCGGCACGGACATTCAGATTGCTGCTATCATCCTGTCCCATTTCCGTGCACTGATGCTCATGGGAATGAGAATGGCTCTCCGACGCCGAATGTTCCGTACGCTCACTGTGTCCCTCATCTTCACTATGGCCCCGGGTGGACGATTCTGGATCGGTACTAATGCGAGAGTACGCCAGCTTGCTGGAGCTGATAAGATCGGGCGAATTCAGACCCCCGTCAATGCTCATTCGATGGCGCAAGCTCTCCTTGTGCAGCTTCAACCGTGCATTGTTGAGTATCGTGTCCAGATTCGGCCGCTGAAAGTGATCACCAGTCAGTGCGAACGAGTTGTGCCGACTGTTGTGATGGGATGACAGTGGACTAGCCGTCTGTGGACTTGGTGGAAAGTTGGGTATGATAAGCTGTTCCAGCTTGTCACACTTTTTCTCATCGCACGACTGTGTGCGAAGCATCCGTTTCGGAAGCGGTGAGCAGGAGCGGGACAGCGAAAGTCGGGGCATTGTGAGCTGAGGAGTTTTGGAACGCGATCGGGAAATGTGACTGTGTCCGTGGGCATGGCCGTGCGAATGACCGTGCCCGTGACTATGCCCATGTCCATGGCTGTGGCCATGTGCAACAACGCTACACGATCCATGTAGAATGAACGCCGTCCTGAGAAAGACACAGATGAGAACATCATGAGAAGATCTTGCTTAAGGTAAAGATCTATTCCAACTTACGCTACATTCATTACGACGCCCAGTATCGCCACAATGATCATCGTGTCGGCATCAATCTCGTAGTCACCTTCGATCAATCGATTCGCGGACATTACCACAAGCACTGCCGTCAAGGCCCAGATGCCGAAGATGGACAGCAAAGCGCCGAGCACCTCCACTCGCCGATAGCCGAAAGACATCCGTGCATCCGACGGTCGGTTAGAGATCCAGATCGAGATGATCGCTATCACGAAGCTGATACAATCCGAAAGCAGATGTGCTGCATCCGTCATGATCGCCAAACTTCCGGACAGATAACCACCAACAAATTCTGCCGTCTATGTAAGAGTCAAGGAAATACAAACAACTTGAGAGAGTGCCTGTGGGAGCACAGATCCTCCATCACTTACCATAAACGCCACCGTAAACAGTGTGGCCCACATAAGCTTTCGTTTCTCCGACTTGCCATACGATTCGGTGGACGATGCGGATGATGCAGGTGTGAAGAGACAGGCCGGATTGGAAAGCTGCAAAGATGGATGAAAGAGATCACACAATTACGTTTACTGACGCATTCGATGAGTTGTGGAATCCCCGTGTTTAGAAATTCCTACAATCTACGATCAGAATAGTTCGAATGATGCTGTGATGTATTGCTTTTCACAATATCCGGAAGGATACGCTAATTTATCGGCCAAATCTACCAGCGTAACAAAAGTGTGTGGCTGAATAGCTGATCCGACGACTTAAATGGTAGCAGCACCGCGTCATCACGGCTACTTAGGCATCACTCGCACGATGCTCTAGTGCTAATTAATGGATTAAACCTCGAGACACACCGGTCCAGACGCGTGACTTGTGCGACGAATTGTTGACACTTCCAAATTGAAGCTGTACAGCTCTACAGGTTTGTTCAATTTCCGGCTGCAAGCGGATAGCGCGATCAGTCTCTCAAGGGCTAAGGGTGTAAGGCTCTTAATTTGTAGGTGATGGTCAAGATTAATTGTTGACCGTGGTCTGATGATGTTGATATCAGCCTATATCGATCACCAACATGTAAATTACTCTCCATGGACACTCAGGAAGAGCAGTCCATTAGTGATGATGAGCCAGGTGAAAGATTTGCGTGAACTGTTACCAACGGTGAGTTTCGTAGGATTCCCCCCGGGTTATAGCTCACCGTGTTCGAGATTGGTGATAATTTTGGCACTTTTTCTGCGCCACAAGCGGTGTGTGAGGTCGTTGGAGCCCAAGTGACGTTATTGAGGTACACATTGCCTTCTTTTTTGGCGGGGGACCAATCTGTTTACCAATTTGCAAACAAGGGCATCACAGCGTTACATTTTAAAATGGATCTCATACACAGATAGGCGTTTTGTGTCGTTAAGAAACTACTATTAAAATTAACATCTCCAACGTTGCCTTTGTAGGAGATCGACACATTGTCTTATCTTTAAGGGAAGCCATCAACATGCTTATTGCGGTTAAATGTTTCTAACGATCTTGCGTTGTTTTCTTGTTATTGCCATTTGTGTCTAAGTAATCCTCTTCTTCTTGTGTAGCTCTACAACCTCGAGCTTGCACATTTCTGGCATCCGTGACTTGAATTTATCCATCCCAAGAGGAAAGTTAGTCCTGCGTAAGGGGTAAAGGCCCGAATGGGATTCAAACCTCGGTCCTGCCCGTTCGAAGATCGTCGCCGCAATCTTCCCGGCCACCGAACCGATCGTGTCTAAGTAATAGGAACCAAAAATGCGGTGTTACAACTTCCCCTCCGTGAGGAGGTGGGCTATGTGATCGGTCAACCGCACCTGCGCATGAGCAGAACCATTACAATGGAACGCACATGGGTAACACTTCAAAATAGAACCCCAAACAAAGCGCTGACAAGGGGGGTAATTCCACCCACTCATCATAATCG